>BQNB010020265.1:0-65716 GCA_026074375.1 Tanacetum coccineum | reverse complement strand
ATCAATTTACACAGTTGATAAGCCATTTCACTTTCATAATCAATTTGAAGCTTCTTTTCCAACATCATTGAAAGTGTAGGTAGTGTAGGAGGATACTTCTTCTCTACCAACATGTAAAACTGCATAGACTGTATCATCAAGGAATGTACTCCACAAGAGTCATGCAGCTTCCATTCCAACACTTTTTATCGGTTTTGTAGCTTCCATACTTCATCTTCTACATGTGGTTCAAACATTATTTTCATATCATTCCATAACAAATAATCCATGCTTTTCACTAGTCTTGTTGATCCATATCTAGCTTTTACCAACTTGTATAAGTCTTCCAAATCTTCCCTATCAAAACTTTTAAGCATTTGACTAAAGATCCTGTACATTTGAGACTTTCCATCAGCTCTTATTATTTGATAATAGCTTTTTCTTCCTTCTTTATGAATCTTCCAGTCAACAATACTTGGAGACTTAACAACCAAAGGTATAGCATCAATTGCTACTTCTTGTTCATCTAGAATGATTTCCATTAACTTTTTAATCTTTGTTGTTTCTTTGTCATCTTCCACCTTTTGCTTCTTTGTACTCTCTTGTACCAGCTCTGCTCCTGCTCTCTTTTCTTTGCCCTCCACCAACTCTGTTCTAAAGTCTTTAAATGTATTTACCCTTTTGAAAGCTCTATCAAACATCTCTTGAATAGAATCAAACCCTTTTGACTTCAAATCTTTGAGCTTGTATCCTTCTATGTTCTTTAGGTAAGTACACATTATCTTTCTCTGTTGAGCTTTTGTTAGTGGTTTGTTTCTTATCTCTTCTGCTCTTTTAGCTGCAAAATGCTTTCTTTTTTTCTCTAAGAGTTGTTGAAATAATGCAGCCTTTTCTTCAATAGACAACTCTTCTTGTTATTGTGCTGGCAATCTTTTAGTCAATTGATGATCAGCATCAATCTTTGCCTGTATATCATCCCATGTTTCAATCAAGGCAATATTGGCTTTTTTTCTTTTTCAACTTTCTCTCTTGCAAGTCTTTCTTCTTCATCAAATTCAGCTTGTAACTTTAAAGTAGTTTCTTCATCAAAACTGATTTGATCTTGATCTTTCTTTTTCATAGGCTTCACAGGTTCTGTCAATATTTCTCTACCTTTGCCTTGTGATTGTTGTGAAGATATTGTTGTTGTAGATTCACCCAGCTCTTGTATAACAACCCCTTTCTCCTTGGGTTTTGTACTTTTTATCGTCAATAGTTGTAATTGTAGCAGTAGTTGTTGTAGCAGCACTAATAGTTGTTGCATCACTAGCAGTACTAACTACATTACCAGCAAGCTAGTTCAAACTTGCCTCTTCAACAACATTTTCATTTTGCCCTGCAACAAATACCTCCTCACCATTTAAAGCATTCACATCAAACATCTCATTATCAACATCATCTTAAACATTAACCAGGGTAATGTCTTTATCTGTATTAATAGCATTAATCCTCATTCCCTGTTTGGATGCATCCTCACCCAAATCTTATTCATCTTTAAAGGATTCTACCCTAACTGTCAAACCAATTTTATATAGTCTCTTCAGCTTATGAGTTCTTGAACTTCTTTTCTTTTCAAGCTTCTTGACCCTCCTTTTCAAACTATCAATCTCATTCTGTTGAGTGGTCTTTGTCTTCTCCAAATCAAGAACTCTATTTTGTAAATTGGTACATAGTTCCATCAATTCATTAAGTTTAAGTCTATCCTCATCACTTCGAAGTGTGTTACCTCTTGCGAGCAGTGAATCATTGGAATGTTTAGATATTTTCTCAAACCTAGTTTGAGCAATTGTATCCCCCATGGTTTCTTGGCACCTGGGACCACCACTTGAAGTAGTTCCTAGGGAACTAGATTCATTAGGTGTTGCCTTGGATCGGGTCTTAGTTATGTTACCACTGTCCTGCTCTGCTTCTAAGCTAGAAGCAGTAGTGGCAGCCCTCACCAAACTGTTACCCAACTCCTTATGGACAGCCTCATCTGTAACATTTTCACTAGGATTACTAGGCTGAGGTACCTGAGTGCCCTTTCTTTTAGGCTTCCTAGTTTTTTGTGTCTTTTGAGGTTGAGTAGATAGTTGAATAATGATGGGTGTGTGATGGGGATTAGTTGGATTTGCTGAACCTTCACCCAATTTTGATTGGTTTTGTACCACCATTGTTGGAAATAAAGGTGTTACTCTACCAGAAAAACCTTTGCCTACCCTTCTCATATTTCCAAAAATCTTCTTAGTGTGAGAGGGTGCAATATATATTCTCTTATGATTTGGCAGCCCATCAAGTTGTTGATTCAAAAACACTTGTACAAACCTTGGATACATCAAAAATTTGCCAGACAAATTATCCAAGTTTCTAATCATACTTTCAAAAGTGTATTTTGAAAAGTTAAACTTCTGATTTGTAGCCAAACAGATAATTGCAGCTGCCATAGTACTGCTAAACTCATTCCATGCAGTAGTATTTGAACTTAGACATTGTAGAATAGTATGAATCAGAAATTTCCATTGTGGGGAAAAGAATGTCTTATAGAAAGTTAGATTTTGTGAAATTTTCTCATACCTTATCAGTGTAAGTTGTTCAAAGATGGTAGAATTTAGTAGACAATCAACACCTTCTGCATCTTCTAGTTAAAGATCTCTTCTAACAGTTGATTCAGTGATGATTATCTTCTTTCCATCTACTAGGGCATGCAACTGTACTTCCCCATTGATAGTTTTGGCCTTGAAAGTAGACCAGAACTGTTTGATACAAGAAATGTATATTGTAGGATTGATCATTAATGCATGCCTTATAGAGTGTGCATTCAAAAAATCCACAATTTATTCAAACCCATCACTTTCTATGGGTTTAGACAAAAATGCGACCATATTATAAGTATCAGCAAACTTTAGGGTCATCATTTGTATTGGGTTTTGATAATGGATGATAAAATTAAGTTAGGGTTTGTAATTGGAGAGTATTTGAAAGATTGAAATCGATTAAATGATTGATTGAAACCCTTAATCGAAGTATTTATGGAAAATACCCTCAACAACATTAACTTTCACCTAGCAGTAGTAAGTTATGCCTAGCAGCATTAACTTTGAGTCACCAGCATTAACTCCAATTCCATTCTAAACTACTTTTCCATCATCAATTTAACACTTTTCTTTGCTTTTCCTGCAAAATGTTAGTCCAAAACCAAGAGAACACAAGCCATAGCAATTTTCACAATTATCAAAGTATTAATTATACCTAGCAGTATTAAGTATAACTAACAGTTGTAACTCAGCAGTATTAAGTATAACCAACAGTACTAATTATACTTAACAGCAGAAACTTTTAATGACATGAATAACAGTACTAATTCATACAAAACTTTACACAAAACTAAGAGATAAAGACTTTAAGAATTCATCATTCTATATACTAACATATCAATATTGAAATCACTTACATCAAAAAGCTTTGCTAAGAAAATCTACAACATTCTTTTTTAGTATGGATTTTGACCCATTTGAATCAATTTCTGTTTCAGTGTAATCTTATTAAAATCGTTGTCTGAATCTCTATATGGTTTTTTTTAATAAACAACTAGATTTTAATTATGCAAATAGTTTTGTTATTGTCAATAAGTCTTGTATGCATTAAATTGTACCCATAATCAGTAGTTGATTCTGAATCCCTAAAGCACTTGTCAAACAACTTGACGAGCAGCACTTACTCAGCTTTGTTATGGAATTTTGCAACCACTGTCATGTCTTGCAATGCATGCTTATTTAATCTTACATCCAAGGAATGACAACCTCCTGTTGTAGGACCCTTTTTCCTAAAATTTCCAAGCTTGCTCCAGCATAATCACTATCAGTGTATGCTACCAAATCAAAAGGAGAATCTTTTGAATACCAAAGGCCTAATTTTGGTTGACCTTTTAAGTACTAAAAATCATTTTCACAGGATGAAGATGTGAAACCTTTTGATTGACTTGGTATATAGCACATGCACACACTGCAAACATAATGTCAGGTCTTGAAGTTGTAAGATACATCAATGAACTAATCATTAACCTATACATATGAACATCCATTTCTTCACCATCTTCATCCTTAAGCAGAGGCTTTTGAGTTTCCCTTGGTGTGCTTGCAGTCTTGACTTCTGTAAACCTAAATTTCTTTAAAATTTCATCAACATATTTATCTTGACAAATAAATATGCCATCCTTCTTCTGCTGCACTTGTAATCCTAAGAAGAATGCAAGTTCTCCCTTAGAACTCATCTGAAATTTCTCATGCATCAACTTCTCAAATGCATTTCATTGCTCCTTCTTTATTGAACCAAAGATGATATGATTCACATAAACTTGGACCAGCAAAATATCACCTTTGTACCTTCTTATGAATAAGGTCTTGTCAATTTTCCCTCTTTGAAACCCATTGTCCAACAGATATGTTGACAAGGTTTCATACCAAGCTCTAGGAGCTTGATGTAGTCCATATAGTGCTTTTTCAACCTTGTATACTCTATCAGGAAAGTCTGGATCTTCAAATCCTGGTGGTTGACATACATACACCTCTTCTTTAATCTTTCCTTAAAGAAAAGCACTTTTTACATCCATTTGATACACCACAAAATCTTTAAATGAATCATAAGCTAAAAATAGCCTAATTGCTTCAATTCTTGCAATAGGGGCAAAGAATTCATCATAGTCAATCCCTTCTTCTTGTGTGTATCCTTGCAGAACCAATCTTGCTTTATTTTTATCACAATACCCCTTTCATACCTTTTTATCCTGAAAACCCACCTTGTGCGTATAGCCCTTTTTCCATATTTGGTAAATCCACTAAGTCCAAACTTCTTGTATACTTGAATTGTAGAGGATCTTCCTGTATTAGCCTCTTATCACAGCTTGGATCCTTTAATGTATGAATTACCTTTTTGGGTTCTTCCTATGATAAAAAGCAAGCAAACAAGCAGTTTTGAAGGTCTTTATGGTTTGTTCTTTGTTGAATAGTACTAACAAACCCATGTTCCTTTAAATTCTTTAACATCTTTCTTGTTTGTGTAGCTGATTACAAATCTCCAATCACTTGATCAAGAGGATGATCTTGATTTATTCTTGTAGTTGGAATAGGACTGACTTGGATTGTTGTATCCAAATTGTTCATGTCACCCTCTGCACCATCATCTTCGTCATCTCTTGAGAAGTCAAACTTACTTGAATTAAAACATGGATTCAAGGTAGTTCAATAGGGTTTTCAGGCCCTAAAAACGACCTATGAAGCTGTTACAAGAGCTAGGGTTCGTCTCCCTAAAGTTATACATAGTTACACACTTGAAACCCTAAAATCGGTTTAATATACATAGAGATATCACTGCGACGGCGTCGCGTTGTAATACTGACGTCGTCACTTTGTAATACTGACGCCGTCGCTACGTAGATGATTCTAGATCCTCATTAAGTCGGCCACATCCTGAGGCTATCACTAAATTTCTGACGCCGTCACTAGATGGATCACGATGGCGTCGTGTTGGGACTTAAATGACTTTAAGGATTCTTAGAATTACTACTGCTCAGGTACATAATGGAAATTATGCTAAGTATTTAGTACTGGTAGTATAAAGTTACCACTGCTAGTTACTACTATTAGTATAATTTAGTACTGTTAGTATAAAGTTACTACTGTTAGTTAAAGTTAAGACTGCTCAGAGTTAAAGACTGAAATATAAGCTAAGTAGTTAGTGCTACTAGTAGTAATGTTAAGACTGATAGTACATGTTACTACAGTGAGTATATATTAGTACTGCTAGTACTAATGTTACTATTGCTTATGTTTATCAATATTGCTAGTACAAAAGTTTATGCTGCTAGATTACAACTACTAGAAGACTTACTACTGTCAAGAGGATAAAGACGGTTTAAAGAGATAAAAATTGTTTGGAGAACAAGAATACTTGTGAAGATAAGTATTGAGATATTTTTGTACAAGATATACATAATGTATTTGTTTAAGAGATTACGTTTATGTTTAGAAAAGATTATGATATCTTAGAAATGTATTGTAAGCCGACTAGGACTCCTTAGTCTATAAAAGGGGGTCCTAGGGCATTAGTTGAGATATACGTTTTACATACAAGTTGTCAAGTCGATTTAGAAAAGCTTCAAGGTTGTAAACCCTAGTACCAGTGAAGAGTACTTGTATTATTGATCTAATAATATTAGAGCGTTTGGTTATATCTTTGTTTATTCACGATTACCGTTTTATTCATAATACTTTTAGGTATTAAGGTGTAGATTTCGCATACACTTTAGTATACATACAAAGTTTCTATAACAAGTTATTTTGGATTTATCCAAGGTAATTTAACCTTAGATAACCTAAGGAATCGATCAAGGATTAAGATCAACAAGTGGTATCAAAGCTTTGCTTTGAGAAACTTTGATCTAGAAGACATGAAATTTGAATCTGTAAATAGTAATACTACTGCTAAGCTACCCATACTCAAACTAGGTGAGTATGAGATGTGGGTGATAAGAATTAAGCAGTACTTCTAGATACAAGATTATGCTATATGGGAGGTCATAGAGAATGGTAATTCCTGGGTGTCTATACCACAAACAGCACAAGAGAATGATACTTCAATTACAAAGATGTCTGTGCCTATAACAGCTGAAGAAAAGACCAACAAGAAGAATGATGTCATGGCCAGAAGCTTGCTACTCATGGCTCTTCCCAATGAATATCAACTCACATTCAGTCAGTACAATGATGTTAAAACAATGTTTGCTGCCAGTGAAACATGATTTGGAGGTAATGAAGCTACTAAGAAAACTCAGAAGACACTTTTGAAGCAACAATATAAAAATTTTAGTGCATCAAGTGTAGAGTCTCTTGACTCTATCTTTAACAGGATTCAGAAGATTGTCAGTAGGCTTGTAATTTTGGGTGTGGTGTAACCGCCCGAGATTTCGACGTTATGACGATCGCGAATTCCGTCGTCAATAATATTATTTTAATATTTATTATTAAGTATGATCGAAAGCCGACATTAAAATTTTAAATTTTTATTTACCCGAATAAATATATTCGTGTTTCATTGTGAATGATTTGGAGGAATTTTTATTTTCGTCGACTTGTAAGTCGGACCGAGACCGTGTGTGCGTTACACGTATTGGGCATCATATACATTATGACGCGCCCCGTTAATTTTAAAATTTTATTAATGAATAATTATTTCATTTTCGTCATCTTTTGACCGTTTTGGCAAAAGTCGTTAATTTTGGCTATGTCACGAGTCGTGCTCCGGATTTATTTCATTTGAGCGATTTAAAAATTTATTATCTCATTTTTATTTCGGAAGTAAATTATTTTGTTTTAGTATTTTACGACCCTTTTCCCGCGTTTTAGCCGAAGCCGAGTCAAAAACTTTATTTTTGCACGATTTAGCATTTTTAATAAATGTTTTAACTAAATTAAAAATTTGACGAAAGAAATTTTTTTTTTACAAAACAATAATCCCGAGCCGTGATGGTCGGTTTTTATTTAAGTAAAACATAGACGTGTCAAAAATATAAAGACTAAATGAGGGGAGGACCATTTTTGCCAAGTGACTAAACTAGGCAAGTATAAAAACAAAATTTTATAACATTTCCATTCATTTTTACTAGAACAAAAGTGTGTAGTGTGTGTGTTTCACCAACCGGCCACCATGACCACCACCGGAAAAGTTTTCCGGCGCCGGAAACCGCCATCGTCGCCTCCGGAAACCGCCGTGTCGCCGAAAAAAGTGACATGCACAACGATCAATCTATATTTTCCGAATCCCCTCGTCATTTCCTACGCATCTATCCAATAAAATATAGCATGCAACAAGTATTTTTGGAGTTAGAATCCGGGTTTGATTCTTGAAGTTTCGGTTTAAAAGAAGTGCTTAATATAACATTGTAAGCGTTTATTTACTAGTTTTATAATTGTTTTGATAAATGCATGTGATGTCATCCGATTGAATCTTGCATTAGCCTAGATTAGAAATGATATTGGGTGATGAAAATAGGTTATTTGATAGTATTTTGAGGTTGTCGGAAGCCAAAAATGTGGTTTCGATGGGTTTTTAAAAATGTAAAACGAGGTTCGGAAATATTTTTAATCTGATTTTTGATTGAAAAATATGGAAGAGGATATTTTTACGAACGTTTCGGTAATTTGAACGTCCCGTAACTCCAAATAACGAAGAAGTTATGGCCGATCGAAGTTAGAAAAATTATGTATAAAAATGACAGCTATTTGCTAAAATATGCTTGCTGATGCGATTTTCAACGGACGTTTTGGACACTTTCGAGTCCGTTTCAGCCTTCCGGCGAAACACGAAAGTTGTCCGGAATGACGTTTTACATAAAATCTCTTTTTGGTCAAAGTCACGAAAATGTGATATAACGGGTCAAAACCGATGGTCAAACTGCTGCGTTTTTATTGAAATTACAAGTTACAGCAGAATTGAAAAAGGACATTTTGGTCATTTTCTATCGAGATTCAAGTCTCGGCCAAAACTAAAAAGTTGTCCGAAACATTCAGTGCAAATACCATCAAAGGGAAAGGATGGTATATGGGAGTAATTATAACAGGGTGAACTACAACTATACTACCAAAAGGTACTCACCCTAATGCTCAAAGGAACATGGTTCCAAGAGCAGTTTTAATGAAAACTGGCCTAAAAACTTTTAATACTGCCAGGACAGTTAATACTGCTCATCCCAAATCTACAGTTTTTAGTGCTAAACCAATGTCATGTTTTCCAAAAACAGCACAATCAACTTAAGAAGACCCTTTCAATCTAAAACAACATTATCTAACAAAAGTTTTACATATAAAGTTAATACTGTCAAGGCACAAGCAGTTAATACTGCTAGGCCACAAGCAGTTAATACTGCTAGGCCAAAAATAGTTAAAACTGCTAGGCCAAAATTCTGCAGTTGTTAATGCTGTTAGGGTTAATTAGGCAAATGCTGTAAAGGCCTCAACATGTTGGGTTTGGAGACCTACCAAACCTAATAGTGCATCAATCACCTTGAAGAAACATAATTACATTGATGCACGAGTGTAGGTCCTTATAAACAGGATCTCAATGAGCCTTACACGACTTATAGTCCTTTGAATGAATCCAAAGATACTATGAGAGACAATACCTGTGAATATAAATATTGACGTGGAATATCAATATATAAACCAAGATTAACACAAAACAAATATCAAACTTGCTATTTACTATTACTATTTTGATTGTAAATTCTCAATTAACTCATATATTACAATACCTATTCTAGTTTCCTTTTATTCACTTAAGGACCCTAACGCTTACAGAGATAAGCTAACTCTTCGCTAGAATTAACGCTAAGATAACTATTACGATAATACAAACAGACTAACTGTCAGGTTCAAACAGGTATTTTAAATTTAAACTGTCAGACTTAAGTTTAAATGCTACAGACTTAACTTGCTCTACCAACTTAACTTCTATTACTATCAGTAACTAACAATATCTATCAGTACTACTATCAACTAACAGAACTTAACTTTAATACTAACAGTATTAAGTCGTCTACAAAGTTTTCCTAACAATCTCCCTAACTTAAGCTTCATTCATAACTTCAAGTTTTCCTTTGTACTTTGGCTTCACTTTTGGCTTTAGAGGATTGTCTTGAACTTCTGTCTTCAAAATAATCAATCTTTAAGTCTTCAAACTTCACAATCAACTAGTCTTCAATAGCACTCCTATCTTGAAAGGGGGGGGGAAAAATTTAATATGGGGTGATGGGGGTTGTGTGTCAAACTAAGGCGGCAGGGGGGGCGCATAAACGGAATTTGTTGTGTCTTTACATGGAGCCGTTTGCTATGGACTAGTCAATGTTTAGGTTGTAAGACCATGGTACATTGATAACCATCTTGATTTTGTAGCTAAATCATCAGCATATTAACGGATTTGATAACTCTTTACAGCTAGCCGTTTGCTCTAGTAAGCCATGCTTCATATAAATACTATGGGTGCATGAATACCATACAATTTTGGTAAATTGTCAACCATCTAATATGGATTGCAAGTCTTGTACCATAAGCCATAATCTTAATGGACTAGTTTAAGTTTTCCCCAGCCTTACCATAAAGCCAAAAACTTGTGGGGCTAAGCCAACTCTTCACTTAACCTAATAGGAGAGTGAAAACCCATACAACTTATTTGCAAGTTGTCAACCATAGAACGGATTTGAGAAGTCTTTACCAAGAGCCGTTTGCTCTTGGACTAGCCATCCTTATAATGTTTAGACATGTGAACGAAAACCATTTGTTGTGTTATGCATAGTCACCTTCACCAATGTTATCCTTCTCTACTTCTTCCTGCTTCAACCCTACACATTCATTACTTACTATGCCTGCTGTTTTTCCATCATTTTCCAACAATCTATAGCAATCTTCATTTCATCTTTCCATCCAAAAGCTTCATTTTCAACATTGTTTTACATACCTCAGCAGGAAGTGGATATTTTCTATCAGACAACAAATAAACATCCATAGATTCTAAGTTCAAACAATGTACCCTACTAGTATCATAGTATCTCCAACTTACAATCTTTTGTTGTTCTATCTCACTCCATATAGAATCTGTGCTTAGAGGTTCTTCAAACATAATTCTTAAACATTTCCAGAATCCCTTCTCTAACTTATCCTCAGGCCCATCCAACCCATATCTATTCATTACTATCCTGTACAACTCAGTAAGGTCATCCCTAGATATAGACTTTAACATAGCTCCAAAATTAATGTATACTATACTGTTACCATCTTCCTCTAACAATTGGTATACCCTTTTTCTCCTTGTTAATTAACTTATAAGTATCTACACTAGGTGTTTTTCATGGCTACAGGATCAGGATTCAAAGGATTTCAGTACCCTGTGTTTAGTCCTCTCTGCTCATCAACCTTATCTGTAATCATCCAGACGACATTCTCATCCACCCATTGTATGCATACCTTTTCTGGCTATTTGTTTTCTTTCCTTTCCAACCTTCTTTGTTGGTTCATCAATCTTTTCTCATCATCTTGTCTTCTTGTCAGTCTCTTCTGAGTCTATGTTTGAACTCTTCACCAAATCTTTTCAGCATCTTTTAGTGGCTTCAAAACTTATTGGAGCAAAGCCTCAATCTGTTTATAAGCTTGTCAAACTCTCTTTGACTTCTTCAGAAGCTCACCTTCCTCAGCTGATTTAACTTCCATGACATTTGATTCTTTGAAGTAGTTTCATCATGTAAGAATTTAGCAGTGATTGGTTCATGGGCTTGTTCCTTTATTAGCTTTGGCTCTTCCTTCCGCAAAGAACTTCTTTCTTAATTTCACAAGGTCCACCATTTTTCTTAGCAAGTCTCTCCTTGAAGTTCACTTCCAAGCATGGCTCTTTGATAACACTGCATTGGCTTCAAGTTTTGCTCTAATCAAGTCCCAATCTTCATTTGTATAGTGTTGAGCCTCAAATTGTACTTGAGCTTTTCTTTTCTTCTGTTGCTCAGTCAACTCTTCTTCTTCTGTAATCCTTTGTGCTAGAAAGAGCATACCAAATTATTTGCTCATCCTCCTCTTCTCTTATGTAAGGGAATCCAATCTTAATTGCTTCTGCAAGGCTAGCTTCTTCTTGAAATCTTTCCTTTGTCTTCCTTGGAGTTTCTTCACTGAGCAATAGGAGCTTTCCCTTCTCTTTGTCCATTATTTTCACATCATTACTGTCTTGCTCAATAACAGTATTAAGTTCAATACTACCAGTATTAACATCACTAGCAGTATTAACTTCAATACTAGCAGCATTAACCTTTTCAGCACCAGTATTATCTTCTTGAAAGTCCAAGCTTGAGACTACTTTCTTGCCTGTAGACTCTTTTCTTCTCTTGTACCTCCTTCCTTTGTCAATTGACCTTGACTTTAAAGAGGCAACCTTTGAGAGAGTTTTGGCTGCTTCAAGAGTGTTTGGGCTTATTTCTTCCTCTTGTTCCTCCCCTGAAGCATGTGCCTTTGTTGGTAGAAGGTGTAACCAGTCCTTGATTATGAAGCTTCTTGAGGGTCAGCATTACTTTTCCTCCCTTGAACCTCAGGTTCTTCATCCTCTGAATCTGTCAAAACTAAATCCTCCTCTTAGAACCCTTCCAACTCTTCACCCTTCTTGACTAGCTTACTTATTGCATTTCCCATGGTTAGCTTGGTTTGTTTAAGAACCGATTCCAGGTTAAATCTATTACTTGAAATCAACTTGGGAACTGTTTGAAGCAAATCATCTGTAGGCATGTGACTTGGAGCCTGTGCTTGTGATGGTGAGAAGTGATGGTGGACAGGAGATTGCTCCTCATAGTATTGTGCTCATCAGATGAGAGATCAGTCTCAGGAGTGGTTGGTGGTGGTGATGTAGGTGTAGAATAGGTGGTGGTGTTGGGTAATGTAGGTGTAGGAAAAGGTGGTGGTGTTGGGTGATGGAATAATTTGAGTGGAAATGTAGATGTGGATAGTGTTGGTGTTGGTAAGTAATAGGTGGAGGTGGAGTAATGTTAGGATTGAGCTTGAGCAACATGTTCTTGTCCTGCAATAGCGGTTAGTAGCGAACAAGCAACATGGAAGGCAATAAAAGGTCTTGTGCCCTTGAAAACCCTTTATCAATCCGCCAATAACTTTTTGTCAGGCTTACAGCTAGATAAGGGTGTTTGTTATCTATTTGAATTTAGGCAAAATTAATTTGCAGAAAACGAGGGATACAATCAAAAACTTTTTCTTGTTCTTCAAATGGCCATCATACCATCAAAAATGATTTGTTAAAATTATAAACTCTTACCAGTGGATAGACAGATCCAACGCAGTAGCAAATATTGCTACCAAATTGGATCCCATCCACCACTTTTACAGCTTATACAGTGCAAAAGAGTGTGGACCAATATCGCCATTGTGGTGTAAAGAAACTTTCTCAAAAGTAAAAGTTCCATCAGTAGGATACCATTTGGCCCATCCCTGAAAAAGTCCATCATTAGGTGTAACATTGTAATTCCTGTGGCCAATCAATCTAATGAATTGATTCTAATTGACGCTCAGTAATTGTGTACCTAGATGTTATCAATTGTGCACTAATTTCGAAAAACCCATCCTTATAGTACCTTGCAAATAGCAATCTGCTCAAAATTGTTTCACAGAGAGTCATAGAATAGTTGGATTAGCTGTTAAAGCATACTGAGTTGAACTCGAAGAAAGTCCACTATCTCCAGCAAAACCCTGGCACTCTCTTAGGCTTGCCAAAAACCACTTGATTGTGTTTGTCACAATAATTTAATTGAGCCATGTGACACCCGTATTAAGGACTTAGGTTGAATTGTGAATGAAAATGTAGATGCTGGTAGCAGAACGCTTGACTGTTGTCGTTAGAAAGGAAATTTTTGACTTTGCAAAAGAAAAGGAGATAGCAATAAAAGAAAAGTATGAAAGAGAAATCAAACTTTATCTATATATAGCTACTCTGTGGGACTACTATTGCGCCGTAAAAATCTCTAACGGTTACATTTAATCAGCGTGTAACTTTGTAATTTTTCTAGCTTCTTGCTAGTTTTTTAATAAAGTGTTGTTAAAAAAAACTCTTGGGGAACCACAATGCAAAATGTCAAAAGCAATTAATGAGATTTGCTAGAACCATAATGGTTTAAACAAAAAAAAGAGAGAAACTAAAGTAAAAAACACAAATCACACATAGCCAACATTATTTTGTGGATATTCTTTTGTATAAATTTTGCGGATCTAGTAAAATTCAAAATATAAAGTTGCAAAAAAACCTATGCACAAAGGAAAACGTCAAATGCAAAAAGGGGTAAGTTATTAAGACCCCCCTAAACCTACAAGTTGTACCTCCCATGTTTTTTAGTTTTTTTATTTTTTAAATTTTATTTTTTTATTTTTATAATTTTGTTTATATGTTAAAACTATGAAACGCAGAATACGAAACAAAAAATATAAATTTTATCTAGCCAAAATTATTAAACTATGAAAAAATACAGAGCAGAAACTGATAAAAAACTGTATTGCACAGTATATAGGGGACAAAAGTACGGTGAGAGTTCGTGAAAGTACAAAACATTGTGGGTCAAAAGGGTACCAATAATAGCACTCATGCAAAAATTGGATGCATTTATCGACTGGCTTATGATATATGTACCCCCCCTAAAATACAATTTGTACCCCCCCGGGGTTTTTTGAGGTTTTTTTATGTATTTTATTTTTTTTGTATTTTTATAATTTTGTATATGTTATAAAAATGTGACACGGAAAAAACGGAACGAAAAATATAAAGTTTAACAGGTCAAAAGTATGAAACTGTCAAAAATTACGGAACAGAAACTGATAAAAAACTGCGTTGCACTGTAAAAAGGGGGTACAAAAAGAATCTGTTGTACCTTTTGACACTATGCAGTAGGTCAAGGGGTACCAATAGGGGTACCCTTATTGACTAGCTATAATGCAGTAAAAGTAAAAGTGGCAGCTATCTTTTAAAAAAAGCAAGTATGAACGCATTCATTTAAAAAAGGTACCCCTATTGGTACCCCTGACTCACTGAATAGTGTCAAAAGATACAAAAGATTCATTTTGTATCCTTAGTTTTTTATCAGTTTCTGTTTCGTAATTTTTGACAGTTTCATACTTTTGACCTGTTAAACTTTATATTTTTCGTTCCGTTTTTTTCCGTATCACAGTTTTATAACATATACAAAATTACAAAAATACAAAAAAACGAAAAAAACCCGAAGGGGTACAAATGGTATTTCAGGAGTACATACAAGAGCATCCGGTGTGATGAATTGCAAAACTCGTCAATCCGACATGGCATGCCCAATGGCGATCGCCACCATACCCAAACCCATCGCCACTTACTCGCCAGGCTCAAATAGCCGTTTAACGCAGGTCACGACAAAAATTATATACGTTATATTTTTTAAATTCCTACCCACTTTTAAATTAATACCCACTTTTTATTCTATAAATAACACCATATTTTACATTAACTTTTCACACTTTATCCTCAAAAAAAAATATAATATGATTTGTCCACTTCCACACACCTTCGATGAAATTCAAGCTTTGGTTACAAAATTTATTGACGAAGATATTATTTGTCAGAAAGCACTTATGGAGTTAGCCGTGCAATTTGAAAATGCAAGCGCAGCGAAAAGCGATTTTAGAAAAGCATACGAGAAATGCTACGACATTACGTACGAGAGCCGTGCTTTGATCGAAACTTTTTTGAAACAAGAATCTAATAAAGATTATGATATGAATCTTGCTCTTTATCGGAAGGCTGCAAAAATAAAAAATCAAATTGAGAGTAAATATGTTTGGTTATCTCAAAATACCAACTCCTTTCTTTTCCCCCGCCCTAGTCCTCAGGCTCTAGTCTAAGCCCCACCCCATTTCGTCAAACATACCTTACGTGAATAATTTAATTTGTACATGTTTACCAGATTATTTTATTTTAGTATTATGTTGTCTAACACATATTGTTTTCTTTCAATCCTAGCTAGCAAGCAAATGACTAAGTTTCTTGCGAAAGTTACAAGTAGCAAAAAGTGTAAACTTCGTCTAATAGTCATTTGTGATTGGCTTTTGTTTGTTCAACTAAATACAAGTGATATTAATCTACAAAGAAAATGATGAAAAACCTAAACTTATGTGACGAATTTTATATTTAATTGATGTTTGGAAATTGCTTATTGGTTTGTGAAAAAAAATGAGTTCATCTGCTGTTTATCAAGAAAACGCTCATTACATCATTTAGGCATACCAATTAACCATGTCAATCGATGTTCTATATACAATGTTGTACAAAGCGGATTAGACATTTACAATGTTGTAAAGGGTAATTAACACACCATGGCCTAACCCATTTTTTACCCAAAGAAAACACAAGAATAATACGCAAATCGATAGCAGCTTTCATGAATTTTGTTCCATAAATTTATGCATCTGATAACTAGATATAAATAGATACATGAGCTCTCTGAATGTGGTTCGTCTTTCCTTTCATTCACTTTTAAGACGTCATTGTGTTCACATACAAAAATAAACCGTTTGCGAATTTTGGTGTGTTTGGCAGAAGGCTTTAGAGAAGCATTTGAAAAATTAACATTTAACATTAGCATTTATTATTACAAACCTCGTTTGGAAGAAAGCACTTAACATTTATAAAATTATAAAAAACGCTAGTTTCTAAATACTCTTTGAATACACATTTAACATTTAACATTACGTCATTTTACACATTAAAATTATAGCTACATCTACACTACCAAACATTTTCATAAAATTAAATGCTATTGTACACTGAACTGCTAACTGCTTACTTGTTACTGCTTATAGTGCTAACCATATGATAGTTTCATACAAATACCCAATGACTAAGCTTTGACGATTCATACGTAAATGAGATGTCAAGACCACTGCACTCAAAATCTTTTCCCTTCTTTGTATTTCCTATATCTGGAGGGTGTTGGAATTTAACAAACTAGGTAATCAATTAGCTAGGAGTACGCAGCGTAATGAATATAATTTTAGCATATAGATTAACACATAATAAAGGGAAGAAAATTTACCTCTTGCTATTGATCCTAAAAACGATAGTTAGTGGTTAAATTACATTCTACAAAATAGTTGCTCAAACAAATCACGTCATGCGAAACACGCAAGCTGTCTAGACTTGACTTCACGAATCAAAACACCACGTAGTATATAATGAGATCCAAACGCACCACTTTGAGCTATGAAACGAAAACCAAGTAAACCCATAATTTGGGTTTAACCAAAAACCAAATAACCGAAAAGAACCCTTTGGGGTTAAATTCGTGTTTGGGTTAACAAACCAAAAACTGAAAACCCTTAATTGGGTTTTGTGTATCGTCGAGCTAGGAGAACACCAAACAAACACCATGTGTTGATCTTGTAATGTCGAGCAAGGAGAACAAGTAAAATCAAGAACCCTAAAGAGGGTGTTGATTGAATTCGGTTAAGGGGAAGAACCAAAAATCCCAAAAAGGTATTTTAGGGTTTTGGGAGGAGGAGGTAGCACCGAATAATCTTGGTGATTTAGGGATTGAATGAATGAACAATGAGGTATGGGGTGGAGGTTTATATATTACTCTCCAACCTCATTTGTCAAACATGGGAAAACATCATTTGTTTCCTTTTCCACCCTCCTATTAAACGAACAAAACACCCCCTTACTTAGAACCTTATGCATGGTTCGGCCCAATAAGTGTGCTCCATGTGGTTGAGTTTTGTCTAATTAGTCCCTTGCTTTTATATTCAATTGTTCGTTTAGTTTGTTTTACAAGTAACGTTAACTAACAACTATTTAATATTTATCGTGAAGTATTAACGCATTCTTCGTGTTTTAAGTCCTTTGTGTGCCCCCATATAGGCTTCCGTACAAACTTTCGACCGCAATAAAACATGCGAAACTAACTCACATAATCCAACTGTCCCACTTGGGGTTGGAGCTGTAGCAGTCAGCCATTTATACTGGAATGTGAAAACATCTAGCAACACCTCGCACTTGCTTTTTAAATTAGAATACTTGAGATAAAGTTTTAAGAACAATCTCAGCTTTTAATGGTTATGTATTTATGGCTTTATAATCATCTGTGTTTAACAGATACTTGTTTAAACCTATGGATAGGATCCTAACTCATTCTAATAGTTTAATATTATGTTCTCGTTATAGAAATAAGTCAGATATGCCAAATGTATTCAAGAATCATCTTGTTACCCTTTGGGAACGGCCACTTCATTTATCTGATTAATTTTGGAGAGGGCCCATGGTATCATTCTGCACATATCAATTGGAGAAACAAATTCTTTATTGACTACAAGTGTTGTGGATGCTGCTTCACATCACTTTCAAGAATAGCTCTTTTATAAACCACTTATTCAGGGATAACGTTTGGACTTATGTTGGAATTAAACTCATTAGACTTATTACTGCTTGTCAAAGTGTTTGTTCTGCTTAAGTCTGAACTGGGCTGTTTAAACCAGTTAGTACGCTAGAAGAATGTTAGTACTGGCTAGGTATAAATTAGTACTCGCTAGTACTAAACTTAACACTGACGAAGGAATTCATATTGATGATAAAGACTAAGACTGCATGAAGATAAAGAACGCTGTGAAGTGGTTGATAAAAGCGTGTTTTGTGAATGTATGGACTGATTACATTGTATTTCCTTATATTTAGAAGATATGTTGATATCTTATAGAAGTTTAAAAGATTTGTAGTTATCTTGTAAAGGACTCCTTGGATGTATAAAGGAGTCCTAGGTTTTTGGTTGTACACAATAAGATTAGACACATTTTTAGGCTTCAAGGTTGTAAACCTAGTACATGACAGAGTACTCGTATTATTCATCATAATAATATTGAAGCTTTTTGGTTATATTCATTGTTCATTCTCTTACTGCTATTTACAGCTTTCTATTACATAGATATCTTCTAGAAATATTAGATTAGATTCCGAATACTCTTTAGTATCAACAAGTTTCTAGCATAGTTATCTTAAATCTATTCAATACAACTAATCCTTTGTACAAGGTTTGCAAGATATAGTTGGGATCAACAAGTGGTATCAGAGCCTTGGTTCTGAAACTTTGATATACAAGTTATGAATTTGAATACTGCACAGTGTAACATTCTGTAAAGCTTCCCATACTCAAACTAGGTGAGTATGAGATGTGGGTGATAAGAATCAAACGGTACTTCCAGGTACAAGACTATGCTCTATGGGATGTCATAGAGAATGGTAACTCATGGGTACCTGTACCACAAACAACATAAGAGAATGGTGTCTCAGTTACAAAGATGTCTATGCCTGCAACTGCTGAAGAAAAGACCAACAAGAAGAATGATGTGAAGGCTAGAAGCTTGCTACTCATGGCTTTTTCCCATTATGAACATCAACTTACTTTCTAGTCAATACGAGTGATGCTAAAACCAATGTTTGTTGGCAATCGAAACTTGATTTGGAGGAATGAAGCACTAAGAAAACACAGTAGACATGTTAAAGCAACAATATGAAAATTTTAGTGCAATCAAACACATAAGTCTCTTGAGGACTATCTTTAACAGGCTCCAATAGATTGTTAGGTAGGCTTGCAAATATTTTAGGTGGGGTCATCACTCAAGAGTCTTCTTAAATTCAAAAATTTCTGGAGTTGCTTTGCTCTTTGGGGGGGGGGAGTGGACTATACTCATGTTGTAGTTTGGAAGAATAAGGCATTGATTTAAAACAATGAGCATTGATAATTTGTACAACAACTTCAAAATTGTTACAAGATGTAAAGAAATATTGTTGGTGCAAGTAGTGGTGCTCAAAACTTAGCCTTTATGACTGCTCCAAGCACTAGCAGTACTAATGATGTTAATACTGCTAATCCTGCATATGAAGTTAGTAATGTTAGCCCTAATATTAACACTGCTTGTCCTCAAGTTAGTACTGCTAACTTCAGTGATAATACTGTGTATGCTTTCATGGTTGAGAATCCCAATGGTTCTAATCTCTTACAGCAGGACTTAGAGAAATTCTATCGATGTATGTATTTGGAAGCAATGGATTTATAAGTGACGCACTCTCTGCTAAGTATGAGGGCAATAAAGGTACTATCAGAGAACATGCAAGAAAATTTTCATTAATGCTAATGATACTGCTGGGTATGATAAATCTAAGGTAAGTGTTTCAAATGTCACAAGATGGTACACTTTACAAGGGAATGTAGAGCATCAAAGAACAAAGAGGGTCAGTTCAGGTATCAAGACAACACTAGGAAGCAAGGAAACAATAAAGACACATCTTCAAAGGCAATGTTGGCTATAGATGGTGTAAGTTTAGACTGGCGTGATTGGCAGAAGATACTGGTTTAAACAATTTGGCACTAATGGCGTTTTTTGACTCTTGGGGTATTACAATGATAAAACTTGCACTAAAACTTGTCTGAAAAACTATTAAGAAACAGTGTGATGATTTAATTTTTAAGCTTAATCAAAACTGAATTTACAGCAACTACTTATAAAGAGGTTATAGCAAACTGGGTAGATGATCAACTTATCATTTATAGATAGAATGTGGTTCTTTTTAGTGAAGAGCTTGCAGTTCTTAAAAGGGAAGTAGCTGGCATAGACTATGAAATAAATGTGCTTAAAACGTGGGTTTGTAAAAGTTAAGGCAAGAAAAAGAGGGTATTGAATTTAAAATCAAGAAATTTGATAGTGCCTCAAAGAGCCTAGACAAGTTGTTAGAGAGTCAGATAACTGAAAAAGTATAAAGGGTTTGGGTTATAAATGATTGTTCTCTACCCATCCTTTTAATCCATAATCGACCTAAAAAACTTGGATTTGTCTTTCTGGTCTTGATGTATTGTCAAAGACCATGAATCAAAAGTTTATGGTTTTCTAATGATAGTAAGCTAGTGTCTAACATTGTTTGTGATACAAAATCAGATGATTCTAAGGAAAATTCTAATGACTCTCTGGTAAAAGAACAAGTATCAGAAGACACAAGTAGCTTTGTTGAGTCTCCACTTAATGTTGATAAAGAAATTGTTTTTCTTGTTGATAAAAATAAAAAGTTTGTCAAACTTAAAAATCATGAAAAACCAGTTAAAAAGTTAGTTTGTAATGCTGAGGAAGTAAAGATCACAATGTCCTGGGGAATCTAAAAAGAAACTTGAATGGACAGAGTCAATTAACTAAGAAGTGATTTTGTGATGTATAACTAGTTGCTTTATTTGTTGGGAGTTTTTTTGACCATGTGCAAATTAAACGTAATTTTACATTCTAAGGAATGGATGATATCTAGAAATAATTACATAATGTGGATTATGACTATTTTGCCCAAAACCACAACACCCTAGTGCACAATTTAAGAATATGACACTCCAGAGCAGTTTAGGTGATAAATGGCTCACGCCACTTAATATTGTGTAGCCTGTTAATACTGCTCACCCCAAACCAGCAGTTCATAGTGCTAAATCAATGTCACATTTTTTTAACAAGCACAATCAACTGATCAGAGGCCATTTTATAAGAAAACAACATTAACTAGCAGATATGTTAATCAACAACTTAATACTGCCATAAGACACTATCATACTGAAAGTTCTAGAGTAGTTAATACTGCTAGGTCATGTACAACACCAGTTAATGCTGTTAGGGAAAATAAGGGGTAAATGATGTTTAAAGACTCCGCAAGTCTGGGTTTGGAAACCTACCAGACTAATGGTTGCATTACGTGTTTTTAAAGACACAACCTTATTGATGCTCGAGGCAGATCCAAGTCAGTAAATGGCTTGGGTCCCAAAGAAACTAATGTCGTTCTTATTTTTATGTCAGGGCAAGCCACAACCGGATGATTACAGGATTTATTTACAGTGGATGCTCAAGGCATCATGACTGGAGGAACAGAATTATTCTTTATATTTCAACGAATTTGATGGATTGTTATGTTACATTTGGGGGAGGTAGCACTATTGGTGGTAGAATTTCTTGGTAAAGAGATCACTTAAAAACTGATAGCTTGATTTTAAAGAATGTATGCTTTGGTGAATGAGTTAAATTTTAACATTTTAGTGTTCACAGTTGTGTTGACAAAAAGAACTATGTCCTTTTTATGACACCGAATGTCTTGTCTTTAATCTCCTAATTTTAAGTTGCCTGATGAAAGTCAGATAACTTCTTAAATTATAGAAAGGACATTCAGTACAGTTTTGATTTGAAAGAACATTTGTTCCGAAGAAAGTTTAACTTGTCTTGTTGCAAAAGCTACATTAGATGATTCAATGCTCTGGCATCTGAGGCTTGGTCATATTAATTTAAAACATAAATAAGCTTATTAAGGATAATCTTGTAAGAGGATTGCCTATAAAATATTTTTAAAATGACCAAACATGTGTTGCTTGTCTTAAAGGGAAGCAACACAAAGCTTCTTGTAAGTCCAAGGTTCTGAATCCAATTACTAAAGCCTTGTTGATGCATTCATATGATTTGTCTGCGTCACCTTTGTGTTTGTGAGTAGTTTAATGCATAAGAAGTATTGCTTAGTAGTCACTGATGATTATAGCAGGTTTACATGGGTTTTCTTTTTAACAACTAAGGATGAAACCAGTGAGATCCTTAAGAACTTTATCAAAGAAATAGAAAACCTAGTAGATAAGAAAGTGAAAATAATCAGAAGTGATAATGGAACAGAGTTTAAGAACAAAGTTATGGATGATTTTTGTAGAGAAAAAGGTATTAAGAGAGAATATAGTGTAGCCAGGACTCCTCAGCAAAATGGTGTAGCTGAGAGGAGGAATAGGACACTAATTGAGGCTGCTAGAACAATGTTAGCTGACTCTAAGTTACCTACCACATTTTGGGCTGAAGCAGTTAGTACTGCTTGCTATGTACAAAATAGGGTCTTAGTAGTCAAGCCTCATAACAAGACACCTTATGAACTTTTTAGAGGTTTTAAACCTGCTCTAAGTTTTATGAGACCATTTGGATGTCATGTTACTATTCTTAATACTTTAGACAGTTTAGGCAAGTTTGATGGCAAAAGTGATGAAGGTTTCTTTGTTGGATATTCTTTGAGTAGTAAAGCTTTTAGGGTATACAACACAAGAACCAGGAGGGTAGAAGAAAACTTGCATATTGGGTTTTTAGAGAATAAACCTACGATAGAAGGGAATGGTCCAAAGTGGCTGTTTAACATTGATTCTCTAACCCAATCTATGAATTATGTACCAGTTGCTGCAAGTACAATCATTAATGAATTTGTAGGTACACAAGAAGAACTTAACGCAGGTACATCAGAAGAAATCAGTCAATATTGCATTGTGATGCCAATTTGGAAAGATGCTTTATATTTTGATTCACCTACCCAGGATGTTCATAATGGTGAACCAAAATCTGCTGCTAATGATCAAAAGCAGGATGGAGATGGTCCAGATAAGGAGAATGATAAACAAGATAAGTCTGATGATGTTAGCAGTCCTAAAGAAGTTAATGCTGCTAGACAACATGTTAATACTGCCAGTCCTAATGTTACTACTGGTAGCTTTAAACTTAATGTTGTTGGTCCATCAGTTAATACTGCTAGTTCATATGATCAAGATAGCCCTAAAGACATGTTCACTATAGGAGCTAGTCATACACTTGAAGCCACTCATGTTGAGTTCTTCAGTGATGAAGATGAACCAGAAGTTGATTTGGGGAACATCACAAATTCCTATACAGTTCCAAACACTCCTAATACAAGAATACATAAAGATTACCCAATTGAAAATGTGATTGGTGATGTGAAGTCAACTGTTCAGACAAGAAGAATGACAAAACCTACTTCTGAACAAGGGTTTCTCAGTGCTGTATATGAGCAGAAAACACATGATACCCTAAATACTTGTTTATATGCTTGTTTCCTATCTCAGATTGAACCCACAAGCATTGCTAAAGCTCTATCTGATTCATCTTGGGTGGAAGCAATGCAGAAAGAACTTCTGCAATTCAAACTCCAACAGGTTTGAATACTTATGGATTTGCCTTTTGGAAAGAGGGCTATTGGAACAAAATGGGTCTTTAAAAACAAGAAAGATGAAAGGGCGATTGTGATTAGGAATAAAGCAAGGTTGGTTGCACAGGGTCATAGACAAGAAGAAGGTATAGACTATGAAGAAGTTTTTGCTCCTATGGCAAGAATTGAGGCAATAAGATTGTAATTTGCCTATGCTTCTTTTATGGGTTTTCTAGTATTTCAAATAGATGTGAAGAGTGCTTTCTTATATGGAACTATTGAGGAAGAAGTTTATGTTACTCAACCACCAGGATTTAAAGATCCTGACCATCCAGACAAAGTTTACAAGTTGGTCAAGGCACTTTATGGGTTGCATCAAGCACCAAGAGCATGGTATGAAACATTGGCTAACTATCTGTTGGGTAATGGGTTTAAAAGAGGGAAGATTGATCAGACATTATTTATCAAGAAGCAAAAAGGAGATATTTTGCTTGTACTGGTTTATGTTGATGACATTATCTTTGGCTCTACAAACAAGGATCTGTGTACTGGATTTGAGAAGCTTATGAATGATAAGTTTCAGATGAGTTCTATGGGAGAACTTACTTTCTTTCTAGGATTACAAGTACAACAGAAGGAAGATGGAATATTTATCAGTCAAGATAAATATGTAGCTGAGATTTTGAAGAAATTCAACTACTCTGACGTGAAATATGCTTAAACTCCAGTTGATTTGGAAAAGCCTTTAGTCAAAGATGGAGATGCTGATGATGTTGATGTACATCTCTATAGATCTATAATTGGGTCTTTGATGTATCTCACAGCATCTAGGCCAGATATTATGTTTGTAGTATGTGCATGTGCCAGATTTTGAGTTACTCTAAAGACATCACATCTCTTAGCAGTCAAGAGAATTTTTAGATATTTGAAAGGCAAACCAACTTTAGGCCTTTGGTATTCTAGGGATTCTCCATTTGAACTAGTTGCTTATACTGATAGTGACTATGCTAGAGCAACTCAAGATAGGAAGTCTACTACTTGAGGTTGTCAGTTTTTGGGAAACAGGTTGATATCATGGCAGTGTAAGAAGCAAACTGTGGTTGCCACCTCTACAACTGAAGCTGAATATGTGGCTGCTGCTAGTTGCTGTGGACAAGTACTCTGAATTCAAAATCAATTGATGGATTATGGGTAAAATTTCATGAATACTGTCATTAATATTGACAATAACAGTACTATCTGCATTATTGAAAATCCTGTTCAACATTCTAAAACAAAACATATAGAGATTAGACATCATTTTATAAGAGATTGCAATGCTAAAAAGTTAATACAAATGGTTAAAATTCATACTGATTATAATGTTGCAGATCTTCTTACAAAAGGTTTTGATGCTGGAAGGTTTCAGTACTTGGTCTCAAGTATTGGAATGCTTAATCCTTAATGTCTATATCTCTTTATGTTTTTGTAAAAGTTTTGTAAAGGATTAGTACTGTTAGTCTTGTCAATTAGTACTGCTAAGTATAATTAGTACTGCTAGTTATACTTAAGACTGCTTGTTAAAACTGTTGGTCATACTTAATACTGTCAAAAAGAAAATACTTTGGATTGTGTATTTTTGGCTATGGACTAACACTTGCAGGTAAAGCATATTGAATACCTGATGTTGAATGCTTCACCTCTGAAGAATTGGTTGAGGGAAACTTAATGTTTTGGATAACAGTTTTTAACTTTTATTCATGGGTTATGCATAAATATGGATCCTCATGCATTCTCACATGTCTATCTAGTCTTTTCTAGTGTGCTTGTGATGAATAGAGGCATGTTGTTGTATAATTATTGAAGACAGAGTTAATACTGTTAGATATCTGTTAATACTGCTAGGCAGAAAATTACTACTGCCAGGCTAATGCTGTTGGGATGACATGAGAGCCAAAGTTACAACTGTTGAGCAAATTCTTATCCCTTAAAGCATTGTTTGAGGGGAGGCTACTTATGTCAATATTCAAAGCATGAATGGAAGGATATGTTATATCAAAAGTGTGTTAAAAAGAATCAAAAACATCTAGGCATGTCAAAAGAGGTCGGGACACCAAGATACCTCAGTCTAGTGGTCCCCTTGTAAAGGTTGGTGATGAGGCTGTCCATAAGGAGTTGGGTGACAGAATGGAAAGGGTTGCCACTACTGCTTCTAGCTTAGAAGCAGAGCAGGACAGTGGTAACATAAAATAAGACCCAATCCATGGCAACACTTAATGGATCAAGTTCTTAGGAAATTGGTTCAGGTAGTGGTCCCAGGTGCCAAGATACCATATTGGGGGATGTGGATGCTCAAACTAGGTTTGAGACTACATCTAAACAGTCCAATGATCCACCTCTCTCAAGAGGTTACACACTTAGAAGTGGGGAGGACAGTATGAAACTATTGGAATTGATGGAACTGTGTACAAAACTGTCAAAAATGTTGCATAAAAACAGAAAGAGTGATTTGGTGAGCCAAAAGAAATGAGAGATTAAGTAAGCTTAAAATAGAAAGTGAGATGTGTGAATAAAAACAAAAATGAGTAATTATGTGAGCAAAAATAATTGAGAGATATTGTGAGCATAAAAACAGAAAGAGAGCTTGTGAGAAGAATCAATTGATGATAGAAGTCCTTTTTGGAAAGAAATTAAAGTTAGTACTGGTAACTTAAAACTTAATGCTGTTAGTCTTAGGTTATTGGGTTACTTACTACTGTTAGGCATAACATTGTGCTGTCAGTTTAAGTTAATGCTGCTAGGCCTAATTTAGTGCTGCCAGTTCAAGTTAATGCTGCTGAGGGTGATTCTATAAATACTTCGTTTCAGGGTTTCATTCGATTCTTTATTCGATTTCAATCATTCAAACACTCTCTAACCATAAACCCTAACTCAATTTCATCTTTGATCATCAAAACACAACACAATGTCAACCCTAACTTTTGCTGATACTCACAACATGGTCGCATTCTTGGAAAAACCCGCTGAAAGTGATGGGTTTCATGAGATTATTGATTTTCTGAATGCTAATCAGATTCGTTATGCATTGACTGTCAATCCTACTATCTACACATCTTGCATTCAACAGTTCTGGTCAACAACTTTTCAAAAAAGGACATTTTCATCAGTGGTAATTTCTTCATATCATACAATTTCTCCATTGTTTGCGTCCTAATGAAGACTGCTTGGGAGCGGTGTTGTAGCAATATAGCTACTGCTATCAATTTTCCTGGTAAACTACCGTACTTTAACTTTTCAAACTTAATTTTAAGGCATGGTATAGAACATAGTAGTAGGTCAAAAGTTTTTGATGTATCCCCAGATGACTCATTCAAATCTTTTTGAAACAAACTGCAAGGGAATGCTTTTTCCCTTAAGAAAACTTTTCCTACTCTACCCTTACACAAAAAAACTGTTTCAGTTATCATGAAAAAGGGATTCTAAGGGATATTCTGGGTGGACAATCACTATTTTCAACCCATGATCACTACGCCTGAGTCATCTCCTTTCCAGAAATAAAACATCTTCACCATCCATTATCACCCCAAAACACCTTCCATCAACCTCACAAACCACCCATCTACATCACCATCTAACCAAACACACGCGTATTATGAGGAGGCTGTTCAATGCCTCCTGAATCAACTTTCAATTCTCGTAAGTGTGCATCCGTTGGACGTGATAAGAGTAGTTTATCACTTAATGAATTAACGATTCTCTGTACCTCACTGTCCAAGAAGAGTTGAAAAGCTTGGGAGTCTGAATTAAAGTAAACAAAAATGACCTATAATGTTGCTTTTACAAAACTGATCAAAAGGGTGAAAAAGTTAGAGCAGACAATCAATACAAGCCAAGCTAGGAGGAGAGCCAAAGTTGTAATCTCTGATGATGAGGAAGCTGAGGAGGATCCTTCTAATCAGGGAAGGAGTTTGATTGAAGAACTGGACTTGAATGTTGGAATTTCTTTGGTTCCTCACTGCTGCAGATCAGGGGAGAGGATTGTTGATTCTCAGATTAGGATCAAACCTGGGAGAGCAGTTAGGTGTTTTTAGTGCAGCTACAGCTCTTGCAGATGCAGCTAGAAGAAGACAAAGTGTTGAAAATGTTTAAACTTACACTAGAAGAAGAAGAGAAGTTAGTACTGCAGTGGTAAGTTGGTGGAGTTAGTATGCAGTACGATTAGTTAGTACTGTGTTATTAGTCTGCAGTGAATTGGATAGTACTGCTGGTGTAAAGGAAAAGGATAAAGGCAAAGCAATTATGCATGAGACTGAGCTGCCAAAGAAAATCAAGAAGAGGTTTCAAGTACAAATAAGTGTTGATGAGTAATTAGCTAAGAAGGTATTTGAGGAGGAACAAACTAGATTCAATGCTGAATAGGAAGCTAGATTTAAGGCAGAACAAGAAAGGATTGACTTTGGAACAGCCTTGGAATTGCAAAAGCGGTTGGATACAAAGAGAGAAGTTGCAGCAAAAGTGATCACGCTAATGATATTGATTGGAGTGATCCAAGCTATTCTAAGATATCCATACCCTTCAAACTAGGACCTTTCTCTGTGGTGAAGTAAGGATGAACATGTGTTTGTTCTGAAGAATCAAGGTGGTAGGATCCCTAGATCATTTCATGTATGAAGCACAAGATTTCATGACACCAAAGATTTAAACATTAAGAAACTTTTTTATTAAAGAAACAAAGAGAGGCTACAAAAACCACTTAAGATGGAAAATAATAATGGAGAAGCTAACCTAATTTTGACTAAATAGGAGTATTTATATAATAACGGTATTTGCATTTGTGGGCTTTCTATTTGAGCTTTTTACATCTTGGCCCTATATACTAATAAACATTAAATAACTTAATCTTTCGAGCTAGACTTTTGTCTTGTATCTTCGAGTGACCGAGCTGCTTTGGGTTCGGTCATTTATGAGATTCCTAAAATCTCCCCTAGATGAGGTCATGAGAAGTTCACTCGACCTTGTCTCTTTAGCTCGATGTTGATGGGGTACTTCACTTGTTGTGCTTTGGGTAATTCAATCTTTAATACCTTGATCATGATCTTCAGAACTTGATTTGATGACTTGATCTTGATCTTTGACTTGATTAAGCTTTACTTCTCTGAATTAACTTTGTGATCTTTCTTCTCTTTGACTTTTGCCATACGCTGATCTTTTAGTCTCACATGTCTTATCTGTTGGAATCTTTGAAAGCTTTTTGAAAGATGTCTCTTCTTCCAATCATTGTAACTTTTAGAATTTGAAGTAGACATTGATTCTCAGAGATTGTGCCGGAAGCTTTGTATTGAAAATTTTCTTGATTACTTCAGATTATGGTGGTAATGGATATGTGCATGTGTCTTGCATCGGAAATTTGAGTCGTCATTGCCTTGATATAACAATTTAGTCACCACAAAACATTTTTTTATGTAAAAATCCATTCGTAACGGTGTTCTAGAAAATATTTTTGAGAACACACAAGGTTTTATATTTGAAAGGGATTCCGAGTATTGACCGATACTTCATCTGGTCGGTGACATTAACCTCTTGATTCCGTTGGAGGATCAATGATTACAGTATGAATACTGCACCTGTGTCGATGGATTCATTCAAAGAACCTTCTTGAAGGTTTTCCGGCACTTGTGACAGCTAGAGTCTTCTAAAACTAAGTATCAGATTCCTTAATGTTCGCCGTTCTCTAGGACCTGAATGTCCGAAGACTAACACACTATAAAGTATTTCAACTAATAGAATGGGTAAAGAGTGAGGCAGTACAGTGCTATTTTTCTGCTGACTATTACCGTATAATTACTTTTTCAGAGTTTTACTTCTTATTTACAATTAAGTACCGTAGAAGGCCAATTGTGGCAAAAATGATTTGAAAAAAAAACATCGATTGTGCTTATAAAAATTGGTTTGGGGCCACAATCGAAAGTTTAAATCAGAATGCTTTGATGTTGTTTTGAAAATATCCCGAAAGATATGAAGTGCCTTGGGAAATCCAAAGTTGTACAATACATATATGGAAATCCACTTCACTAGTGGGCTGCAGTCGTAAGACCAGGCGATGAGCATTCAATACGAATACCCTGGTTGGTTAAAACATCTCTTTCCTCAGCATTCCATTAAGATCACTTTCACTAAACAGGAAATAAATGATTCTTTGTCAATTATCAAGTTCTTGTGTTATAACAAAAAACTTTTTGGTAACCTTGACATTTTTTGACTTAATTAACTATTTTGCTCCCCCTACACTATGTGCGTGATAATAGATAATGTTTGGAACATGCTCGTGGATAGGACTTTGCATATTTAGTATCTATCGAATCATTAATTATCCGTTTTTACATGTTTTAGTCACTTTCTCTCCCTCCGATCAAAAGTATGAATCTTGTGAATGTGTTTTGATCTAGAATGACTTAAAATGTATCAATCTCCCCCTCAATTATGAGGGTGAGGTGAAATATCACAAATATCAAAGTGATACAATTTGAAACAAAGACTTTAGACATAACCCAGACTGAATGATTCTGCAATCTGTCTTGAACTTTGTAAAAGGTGGGTCGATTTATGTAATCTTGCAGCAATGGAATCCAGAAACAGTGTGTGTCCTTTTGACCTGCAACAACTGTTAGTATACTGATTTATACCCCTCAAACAAATGAACGTGTCAATGTTTGATTTGGTTAACCGAACATGTTGATAAATACTCAAGTTGTTTATGAGAAAAAGGGTTCGGGGCTTAGACAACTTCTTGTCTGTGGAAGTAATAATGCACTGAGACGTACTTATATCCTTTGGGCTAAGACCGGGTTACTGTCTGAAATAACTGCAGCCTTTCTACTAACTAAAATTTTTTTTTCAGTTTTAATTTTACTATACACAATAATACAATGCTTTAGAATTCAAAATACCAGATATCCCCTTGGAACCAGCCTTTCGATCACTAGTTTGCAACAGTTGAACATAGAGATCTTAGTTACTTTGAAACTAGAAACTAACACTCGGGGTAAAGTTCTAAAGGCTCAACAATGGGTTCACTTATCCTAGTTAGAGGACAGGTATTCAAACAACCCTAAATGTCGTTCCAGTGGGTCTCCACTGAGGCTTAAACAATACAACAACCTTTTTTTGGTCTCCAAGCTGTCATTTAGTTTGTGTTCACATTATGTTTCCGGTTGCTTTCCAAACCCTTTTAGTTGATTCCCATTATGTTTGGCATGGGGGGTTTTGGTATTTACAGACTTCAAAGAACGAATCACAAACTGATTATGATCAAAATTCAAGTTCCCATTGTGAATTGCTGCTCTCCTGGCGTTCTCACTTTTACTAGGCCAGATACGATGGTTCCGAGTGTCGCTCTTTATGCTGCATAGGTTGCGAGGTTCAGTGGCAGGTTTGGTTCTTGTAGTCAGATTCAAGAAACATTAGGCTTCTTGTTTTGTTGCACTGGTGGTTCTCTGTGTGGGTCTTAGTGAAGTAGCTGTGTGGGGTTCTTGAAAAAGTAAAACTTGCTTTTTCTTAGGCAACGGGGGGGATGGTTTCACCCAGTTGGCTCTTTTGGGTGGTGGAATATACTTAGAACCTACGTTGTAAATTCCTGAAGCAAGTACTTTGGGTTTCTCAGAGGTTGAAGGTCCACTACTTGTTTTACCAGTCACTTGGGCTTTCAGCTTGGTATTTTCTGCAGTTAAGGCACTAAGCTTTTCTGTGTTCGCAGTACGTGAGTGAGTATTCGCCTGTGACAGTTCATCATACCGTCTTTTCAGACTCACGTTTTCTACCTTAAGGATCTAGCTGAATCCTAAGGGAGGTAATCAATCTTGCAACTGAATTCTGTAGTTTTCTAACGCCTGTTGTCACAGTACCTTTAGTGGAACCTTACATTAACATTTATGTGATGCTTGATTGTGTTTTCTAAAATTCCTGATAGTGTCATCATTCCTTGAAGCTGCTTTCTTAAACTTGTTAATTTCAAAAAAATTGCAATTGGATGGCACTGGGAAGTGTCTATGCACTGTTTATTAGTTTTGAAATTTAGTTGTAATCAATATGGTTCTTTTGTTAATGAGAGTTACGTTTCTCAGATTCATTGTATTTTTTGTTGTTTGAAAACTTCAGATTCAAGTTTCAGAACTTTAGTGTGCTTCCCCTACTCGCATCAGATCTTTAAGATGCGTCGCCAAAGGCAATTTCGAAATAGGGGGCACAAACTATCGGATAAGTAAGCCACAATAGAGCAGATATGTTTTCTAAAACATTCAGCAATTAAGCAGTCATTTTTTGATTAAAAGATTTTTCTTCTCTATGGTCAGGTTCTTGTTATCAAGAAAACAAATTGTTATACTCCGCTCCAATTCATCACAAAACATCTGGTTTCAAATTCTCATTATCTCTTTGAAAAAAGTATTTAGCAGCTTGATATGTTTTTTGAACAATGGTTCGTATAAAATAGGTACCAGTGTTGTTCAACAAATGTTTTGCATAATCAAATCACCTTTCAGAAACATAGCTGGTTTTTTTGTTTTTCTTTCTTTGTTATGATATCTTCAAATTTGATGAAAAGCTTGGCATAAACTTGTCGAAGACTGGCCAGACTTGATTGGAGGTCGGCCCCTTTTTGTAACAAAGGGAAAATGGACAGGATCTGGTTGGTTACTAGTTTGACTAGCACTTCATTGGCAGGAAGCCAATATGCATGTTCACTGGACAGTTCTGTTGGGGAACAAAACATAAGGGCGGTTCAGGCTTCATAGAATGCCATATCGCGGGTCGATCGTTGCCTGGTTTTTTCGCTCATTCTTTTTTCATGCTAACAACTTGTTGAACAATGGCCTCATCAGCTATCCCATATACTAACGGTTGTGGGTGCAGTTAAGATCAAAAGGGTTCAGCATTCATACAAAGCCGGTTGAGCACGCTTGGCCATTAAACCTAGACCCTGGTTACGGGTACTAGGAGGTCCTGTGCAAGTCAGCGGTTGTCGTTTGGTTTCTTAAATAAAGCATAGATTAGTTTTGTTGGCATGTTAAATACTTTGCTACTATTTCTCTTGCAACTTTGTTAGCATTCTTGAAACAAACGATTTCATCAAGATAAACTATCTGACTAGAAGATTACTTTTCTCAGATAAAATCTTTTCTTTTAAGATTGTAAAATTGCAATTGATTTTTCTTTTCTGAAAGAGGGGTGTGGATTTTAGCACAATCGTTTTCGTGCACAAGTTCAGCGTTCGCTTGTTTCTGCTGAATCACTGGGCTTGTTCTAGTCTAACTTGTGTTCAGATCGAGTTGACCTTTTGGGTATCTAGAGATATATTTCTTGCTTTGCCTTTGGAGAAATCTCATTTTTTAAGGTCTCGACTTCTTAGCATTTTTTTTGGTTAAATTTAGCATGTACTGTCTAGTTGGGTTGCAAAGTCAGTGTTAAGGATGGGCCAATCATAGAAACTTTATCAGATGTGTCAGCAGATACCTCAGTTGGGAAAATTTTGGGTTTCGGTGTCAAGAAGATAATGATTGATACGGGATCGTAATGTCATCTATCTCAGGCTCGGCATCGGAGTTCTAATGTTCTTCCTGGTGCATCTCCTGATTCAAACTGAATAACCACATTATCAAAGATTGGATTGTGCATTGGATGTGTACTCTCATTGACTTGAATGTTTAGTTGCACTAGTGGATGACAAATGGGCATGAAAGAAAACTTGACAGCAGCGATTGGGGACTTCATCACGTCTGAGTCATAAGCCATCCTATGATTGGCTTGAAAACCATGTTTGTTGTGTTAGTGCCTGAGGTTGATCAAATTTTTAAGGTTTTTTTTTGAGTGATTCCACTCAGCGAGGAAAATGCTTTCAGCTTCTGCATCCCAAACACTCCTTTTCTTTAGCTTCAATCAGTAAAGGCTTATCTTTGAAAGTACTGAGAGTCATCCTGTCTCGTATGTTATTTAAACTTGCATCTTTCAGAACCATAGTCCTTCTCCTTGCTAGTTGTAGCATATCACCTTCTTGCCTTAGCACCTGTTTACAACATTACCTGGAGCTTTCCTCTGATTGGTTCAGTAACAACTGTGACCATCATGCACGTAGCATGAGTCTTGCGTTGAAGGAAGTCTTGAGCTGATTGTTGGTTGTGGGAAACTGCTTTTGGAACATTAATGAGATTAGCATTCTGAGTCATAGTGGCCCATCAAAACGTCCTTCGGAGACTGAGCAGTAGTTGGTTGAGTACTAGGGAGTTGAGGGTGATGAAAGAGTAGGTGCACAGTTGTGGTGTGAGCAAATTGGCAGTGGCTCAACAATTACTTGTTGACTGTCTGTTTCTTGAGAGTCTTTTTGGCATGAGGCTCGTTTAGGCTTTGAGATGAGTATAGTCTGAACATAAGGTGTGGTTGAGATATCCATGTTCTGCTTTGACATTAGTCACATACTTACCCCAATAGGCTGGAAGATGTTTGACAAATTTAGTGTTCATCTGATGAGTAGGGATTTCAAGCTGAGTAATCTTCATGTCATTCACAAGCTTGTGGAAACGCACAAAGTAGTCATGAATGGACTCGTTTCCAATTGCACGAAAGCGTTCATACTCATCAAACAGATCTTCCTTCCTTTGTTGAAGAGTTCCTAACTGATCCGTTGCTTAAGGCATTTAACATATTCCCAAATTCCTTTGCAGTGCTTGTCTGGTTGGTATGTTTGAAGATGTTGTAGGGGAAAGACCTTGACTGAGGATGATTTCATCCTTGAGTATCAGCCATTTCGAGCTTATTTTCTTTCGTCCATGAACTAAGAGTCAAGCTTCTTCCTAGGTTCGGGCTTAACAGTAGAATTAAGCAGGTGGAGGATAGTACCATGGGGGAGGTGTAGGTCCATCCCTGGATGGATTTCCATATTCTGCTTGCCATTGGTTTGCCTCGAATGTACCTGGTGTTACGAATCTTCCATGTAATCGTATCATTTTCATCCAACATTGGTGGACGGGTATCGGTTTACCTGCGGCATTTGTTTCTTCATGGATTTGCATGAATAAGTTTGTTTAGTAATGATTGATCGTTAAGTGATTGATGATATGATGTGTCTGTGCGGTCTATGTGAAGGTTTGTGATATTGGGTAATTTTTGAACAGTTAAATGCAGTTTTGTGGTTTCTAAAAAATGACTGACCGAATGCCACAAAAAAATGACAGGGCTCTCGCTCAAAGAGGAAGAGTCTTGACCGTTGGGCCGTTTTCGAGTTGGTATAAAAATTTCGGAACAATCCGACACAAAATTTTTTTTTTTTTTTTTTTGCTTGTTCGATCGATCCACTCGTTCGATCGTCTAGTTCGATCGTCTAAGTCTCCACTCGTTCGATCGTCTAGAACTCCACTCGTTCGATCGTATCTCGTTCGATCCCTTAGAAATCCACTCGTTCGATCGTCCTTGATTTCCACTCGTTCGATCGTCCTTGTTTTCCACTCGTTCGAACCCCTCGTTCGATCCCTTCGTTCGATCACTTCGTTCGAACCCCTCGTTCGATCGTCCCTCGTTCGAACGTTTTTTGATTTCCCCTCGTTCGATCGTTCTCGATTTCCCCTTGTTCGATCGTTTATGATTTCCCCTCGTTCGAACGTTCTCGGCCTTGTTCGATCGTTTATGATTTCCCCTCGTTCGAACGTTTTTGATTTCCCCTCGTTCGAACCTCTTTTACTTCCCCTCGTTCGAGCCTCCCTTCGTTCGAACGCCTTGTTCGATCGCCTAGTTCGAACCACTCGTTCGATCTCCAAAGAATGTCGCTCGTTCGATCGAAACGACTAAAACTCGTTCGATCCCCACGTCTTTATTAACACTTTTCGAACCAAAACAACAAGAACAAAGGAAAAACACTAGATCGTTGATTGCTAACAAGATGGTTTGAATGATATTAGATTAAACATAGCATATTGAATCAAGAATCAAATGCAACAAATAATCAAAAAAAACCTCCTTTTTTTTTCCGAAATCAAAAAAAAAAAAAACCAAATCAATACATCAATCTTGTAGGCTCTTGATACCAATTGTAGGATCCCTAGATCATTCCATGTATGAAGCACAAGATCAATGACACCAAAGATTAAACATTAAGAAACTTTTTTTATTAAAGAAACAAAGAGAGCGCTACAAACTCCTTATGATGGAAAATAATATCGGAGAAGCTAACCTAATTATTGACTAAAACTAGGTGTAATTATACTAATTAAGGATTTGCTTTGAGGGCTTTCTATTTGAGCTTTTTACTCTTCGGCCCTTATACATATTTTCTGAAGAGTTAAAAGAACTGCTTCCTGATGAAGCTGGGAAATAATTTGATGAGACCGAAGTATAGTTAAGAATATTCATAGAGGAAAAAGCATCCTCAATATCGAAAGTAAAGTGGTTGGGGGAAGACATCGTTCTATTAACAAACTAGTTTGTAAATAACAAAAGTTATTTATGTAATAGTATAATAGATATGTATGTTTACATACTTGTTCTGGAATGTAGTGGCACGGAGGACTTTGATGGCTGAAAAATGAAATGTGGTTATAGTTAAGGTTTTGACCTTGTTCTCTATAACCATGGCGCTGATACCAATCTGTAACACCCCCATTTTTACAATATAGCAGCGGAAGCTAATCTGGGGTATTACTTCATGGATACAACAATCATAATCATAGAAAACAACTTTAAAGAGAACGTTGTGGAAAATTTATTTATCATTCATTATAAATTAGGAGTTTTTACGAATTGCAGGTCCCAAATCTAAAAACATCATGTTTGAATGATAAAAGTTCAGTATCTTAGAGTCATTGCCATCCGTACGCGACTTGCTAATACCTGAGATAAACATGCTAAAAAGGGTCAACACAAAGGTTGAGTGAAATTCATATGTTTGAAATGTAATAATTAAATACAGGTTATTATATGGAAATATTGGCATTACTGGGATAATTATCATGGAGAACATTTAATATCATGGAGAACAGTATTATCATGGGAAAACAGTTGAATATTATCATATGGTTGAATGCAAGTCATTATAATGGTAATAATTGTAACGAATGCAATTTTCATGGAAAATCAAGGTAACATTATTATTGCAGCTAAGCTCATGACATAATCATTAACAGGGAACTCACGTCGTTGATATTGGTTAGGGACAGATGTCCCCGTGGAAAAGATAACTTGCTAAGGTTACCTATTAGGACAAATATAGTGCGTTTGGCTACCCCAAGCATGGGTATACAAACGGGAGCCGTCACCCCCAATAGATCTATTCACAATATTCGCGTTCACTCGCAATGCAAGTAATTAATGATTCATGATATGGAAATAATGGCACTGGAAGCTACTTAGGCAATAATATATCTGGATAGCATACAGTTGGAAAAACACTTGCATTCATGGTTTATAGCAGGTATTACAGGTTTATAAAGTATTGAAATGTGAGGTTATGAACTCATTAAGTCTTTGAAAAGTAATCACATTGTTATAAGATAAACGAGTATGTAAAAGAGTTTGTAACAAGCATGTATCCCCCTCGCGGGTTTATAAAACATGTAAATAAGTAAAGGCGAGGTTATGAATCTCACCTGGTAGGTAGATGTAATAAATATTCTGAAATGAAAGCTGACGACCTTATCACAATCTTAACCAGGGAATGTTGATATAATAAAATGATAGTAAACAGCCACGTCACGCAACCTGAGTAAATATGTTGAGTCTTAGGAAGATTGTACTCTAGAACTTTAGTTTTAAGAGTTATGAGTTTGATTGAAGAGTTTGGAATTATTGTATCACCGTTCGGGCCATCATAATTCAGAAGTCATTCAGTAAACGTTTGAGGAGCTAGGGCACTTTAAATCGTATAACAATCAACTCAGTAAGAACGTAAATACATGATGAAAACTTACTTAATATGAAGCTTCACCCCCTAGTATTGTGATACTGATATAAATCAGTTATAAGCGTTTTAATTCATATTTGGAAATGTTAAAGCACGAGGAAGAGTTATTAAAGATACTGTCTTGTAAGGTTTTAGACCTGATTTTATACTTTTTTAAAAATGTTACTTTTTAGCCCCTGGGGTTTGAAAAATTGCCACTAGGCCCCCCTTGGATTTGCATTTTTACGGACCTTTCCTTGGTCCCTTCAAACTTTGAACGGATTTTTGTACCAAGTAAACCTTGGATTTGAAAAAAGTACATAATAGATACCTGGAGTTATAACCTGATAAAATGGACACTTTTAATTCTTTTAGTTATAGTTTCGAAGTTTACGATATATAACCTTTGCATGGATTATATTACGAAACGTGTCCAACTTGCCATGCAAGCTTATTTTTAACATTTCAATAGACATTTATAAGTTATAATAACTATAAATTATAAAGTTTTATGGCAACACATGTTTAAACTAACGAGTCGTCTAAGTAGAAGCTAAAGGGTCAAATTGGGTTTCAAAACGTAAAAACGGGGTTTTAAGTTAAAATCTTCGTTATTCATTAAAGTGGTTATTTTAAATTAGTGAAGCATGCTAGGATAGATTATAACATATTTAATTCATTATGACATTTAGTTTTAAGAAAAACGCGAAATTTAGGGTTTATTCGGGGTGTACGGTTTGGAATCAAAATGAAATCTGAGGATGAATTGAGTTATGAAACTTTAAAAAAGATTATATTTAGGATGTATGAACATTATAAGGGTTCGATTCTTTATTCGATTTCAATCATTCAAACACTCTCTAACCATAAACCCTAACTCAATTTCATCTTTAATCATCAAAACCACAACACAATGCCAACCCTAACTTTTGCTGATACTCACAACATGGTCGCATTCTTGGAAAACCCCGCTAAAAGTGATGGATTTCATGAGATTATTGATTTTCTGAATGCTAATTAGATTCGTTATGCATTGACTGTCAATCCTACAATCTACACATCTTGCATTCAACAGTTCTGGGCAACCACAAGGGCAAAAACGGTTAATGGTGTACGTCAGATACAAGCCCTAATTGATAAAAAGAAGTTGATCATCATGGAGACAAGCATTAGGAGTGATCTTCACTTGGAAGATGCAGGAGGTACTGATTTCTTGCCAACTGCTATTATTTTTGAAGAACTGACATGAATGTGGTATGAAAAACCATCTCAAAAGCTTACATTTTATAAAGCTTTCTTTTCTCCGCAATGGAAGTTCTTAATTCATACCATTACCCAATGCCTTAGTGCCAAATCCACTGCATGGAATGAATTCAGTAGTACAATGGCTTCTTTAATCATATGCTTGGCTACAAACCAAAGATTTAATATGTCTAAGTATATTTTTGATGCTATGGTAAAACACTTAGATGGAGGGGTTAAATTCCTGATGTATCCACGATTTCTACAAGTTTTCATTAATCAACAGCTTGGTGATATGTCACATCACAAGAAGATTTTTGTTACTCCTTCACACACAAAGAAAATCTTTGCCAATATGAAAAGAGAAGGAAAGGATTTTTCTGGGAGGATAACACCTTTGTTTGAAACAATGATGGTTCAACCTACTCAAGATGAGGGTGTAGATTCAGGTATTCCTGTTGATTCTTTTCAAACACCCCTACTCAACCATCATCCTCTAGATCTCAAAAGAAATAGTCCATGAGGAAACAGAGGAAGGATACTATAGTTACTTAAAAGGAGACACAACCAGATGACAGTGTTCCTACACCTTCTAATGATCTACCTCTCAGTGGTGAGGATAGCATGCAACTATCTTAATTGATACTTTTGTGTACAAATTTGCAAAAACAGGTTCTTGATTTAGAGAAGGTAAAGGATGCTCAAGCAAAGGAGATTGCTGATTTAAAGAAGAGGGTCCAGAGGTTGGAAAGGAAAAAAGAAATCAAGACCTACAGGTTTAAAAAGACTAAAGAAAGTTGGTATGTCTAGGAGAGTTGAATCCTCTAATGATCAGGAGAGTTTGGGTGATCATGAAAATGCATCCCAACAGGGGAGGAGCATAAAAGACATTGATAAGGATGTTGATGTTTCTTTAGTTGATGATACCCAGGGGAGGTCAGATGATGCAGATATGTTAGATATAAATGATCTTCATGGTGATGAAGTAAATGTGGATATGCCAGATGGTGACAATTAAGAGCAGAGTGCAAAGGAAAGAGATGTAGATACTAGTGTTGAAGATAGTGCTGCTCTTACAACTATTGAAGAAATCACTTTGGCTCAAACACTTATTCAAATCAAAGCAGCTAAACCTAAAGTTGTTACTACTGCTGCTACAACTACAAGATCTAAGGCTAGAGGGGTTGTAGTACAGGAGCCAAGTGAATTCAGAACTCCACAAGAAGCGCAACCTTCAATGATTAAAGACAAAGGCAAAGCAATCATGATTGAGCCTGAAGTTCCTCTGAAAAGAAAAGATCACGTTGCTCTTGATGAAGATTTGGCAAGAAATCTTCAAGCTCAGTTGGAGGCTGAAATTATAGAAAAAGAAAGGCTTGCAAGGAAACAAGAAGAAGAAGGCAACATAGCTTTGATTGAGTCATGGGATAATACACAAGCTATGATAGATGCAGATTTTGAGTTAGCTCAGAAGCTACAAATAGAAGAACAAGGAGAGATAACTATTGAAGAAAGATCAAGACTGTTTGTAGAACTTATGAACAAAAGAAAGAAACACTTTGCAATGATTAGAGCTGAAGAGAAGAGAAGAAAGCCACCAACTAAAGCACAAAAGAGGAATTAAATGTCTACCTATCTTAAAAACATGGGTGGATACAAACATAATCAGTTGAAGAGCAAGAGCTATGAAGAAATCCAAAAGTTATTTGATAATGAAATGAGGAGAATAAATACTTTTATACTTATGGATTCTGAGGTAGTTAAAAGTAAAAAAGGAAACAGAAGAAAGTTCTAAAGATACAAGGGATGAACTGGAAGTTGATAAGTCAAAGAAGGCAGAAAGTAGTATGGAGAAAGCTAAAGGCAGCAAAAAGAAGATGCTTGGTAGGAAAAGAGCAGGGAAAGAGCAACAACAAGAATCTTCAAAGAGACAAAGAATGGAAGATGATAAAGAAATAGATGTGCATGAGGAAGTTGAAGTAGATGATGAAGCTGAACTGAAAAAGCATCTGGTGATAGTCAAAGATGATGAAATAGCAATTGATGCTATACCACTTGCTACCAAACCACCAGTGATTGTTGAATACAAGCTTCTTAAAGAAGGAATAATAGTGCATTATCAATTGATCAGAGCAGATGGAAGTTCCAAGAGATATTCTTCAATAATTAGGATGCTTCAAGACATTGACAGAGAAGATTTGTAGACTCTTTGGAAATTGGTCAAAATAAAGCATGATGATATAAGGCCTGAAGATGAACATGAAAGAGTGTTGTGGGGAGATTTAAAAGTCATGTTTGAACCAAACATTAGAAGTGAAGTTTGGAGAAATCTTCAAGGTTATACAATGACTGTTTGGAAATTATATGATTCATGTGGAGTGCACTTTGTAAGGTTTGGAAATGTGCACATCTTTATGTTAGTTGAAAAGAGATATCCCTCACCACCAATAACAATCACCGATTTGGCTAACAAGAAACTTCAAAATGATCGTTTTAATGGAGTATTGTGCTATCAACTGCTCAAGCTTATGGTAAAAGTTTTTTTTTTTTTGTAAGCAAAGGGTCAATAAAAAGGTTTGAATGCATCTTCCTGAGTAAGATGAAGACTTTTAAAGAAGAAACTTGAAGATTCAGAAGATGAACATCAAGTTTAGGGGAGGATTTGTCGGGACGTAAATACTTCATAGGGATTTCTTAGAGTTACTTTTTTTTTTTTAATGCTCAGGTAACCATAATGGAATTATGCTAAAGTAGTTAGTATGGTTGTATAAAGGTACCACTGCTAGTTTATCTACTGTTAGTATAAGTTACTGCTTATTAGTTAAAGTTAAGATGCTTCTGAGTTGAAAGGGGACTGAAATATAAAGTAAGTGTTAGTGCTTCTAGTAGTAATGTTAAGACTGCTAGTTACAAGTTACTAACTAGAGATATATATAGTACTGCTAGTACTAATGTTACTACTGCTTGTGTTTATCAGTACTGCTGGTACAAAGGTTTATGCTGCTGGATTACAACTGCTAGAAGACTTACTACTGCCAAGAGGATAAAGACAGTTTAAAGAGATAAAGATTGTTTGGAGAACAAGAATACTTGTAAAGATAAGTATTGAAGATATTTCTGTACTAAGATATCATAATGTATTTGTTTAAGAGATTACGTTTATGTTTAGAAAAGATTATGATATCTTAAGAATGTATTGTAAGCCGACTAGGACTCCTTAGTCTATAAAAGGAGGCCTTAGGGCATTAGTTGAGATATAAGTTCATAAGTTTTCATAGTTGGCAAGTTGATTCAGAAAAGCTTCAAGGTTGTAAACCCTAGTACTAGTGAAGAGTACTCGTATTATTGATCTAATAATATTGGAGCGTTTGGTTATATCTTTGTTTATACACGATTACTGTTTAATTCATAATACTTCTAGGTATTAAGGTGTAGATTCCGCATACACTTTAGTATACATACAAAGTTTCTACAACAAGTTATTTTGGATTTATCCAAGGTAATTTAACCTTAGAGAACCTAAGGAATATATCAAGGATTAGGATCAACACTCATCATCCAAAGTGCCAATAAATCCATAGTCTGCTCTAAAGCCTCCAGTGGGTCTAGCAGTGGGAGTAAATGAACTCTCGCCGACCTCATATCTCAGACCTAGAGCAATACACATCCTCTTCTGAGGCGGCAATGTAACCTCGGAAATACCTGCTCTACAGACAGTAGAGGGAAGAAGCAAAGGTGGTGATGGAGTAGGTAAAGGTATAGGTAGGAGTGGTGGTGTCCCTGATGGTGGGGTACTCGATGGTAGTGGATAGGAAGTAGATGGTGTCTTGGCTCTCAGCCAGATCATAGCAGCTCTATATCTTAACGGATAAGTAGGGCTAGCAGGTAGTGGTGGAGATGATACAAGTAATGGTGGTGATAGTATCTGAGGTAGTGGTGATAGTATCGGGGGTAGTGGTGATGACAATGGAGAGAGTGGTGATGGTGGTGGAGTAGGTATAGCAAGAAGTCTGGCAACCTCTGTATCTGAAGGAAGTGATATGGGTGTCTAAGCTCGGACAAACATCCTAGTCGTAACACGGTGTACAGGTGGTAGGACAGAGTTGGTCTAGCTGGGTGCTCTTCCTCCTCCTCATCCTCGTCCTCCTCAACATCATCATCATCATCCTCGTCATCATCCTCATCATCATCATCATCATCGTCTCCTCCGTCAGCAGGATAATCAGTGGGGTCCTCCTTAGGATCCTTCTCATCCTCCTCTAGATTGGAGTCTGCAATGTATCTTGGTAAGTCAGTAGTAGGTGAGACAGCAGCAGGCAGTGGCTGCTCCTCAGCGGGAAACACCTCATCCTCCGATGGCATAAACTCTGGGTATACAGGCTTAGGAACAAACTCTGGTAAAGGTGGGTACTCAGAACCCGGCACATAATCAGGAGATGGTGAGGCCTGAAGAGTGGCCTCCACATAAGGGTCCTCTAGCATCATGGGCAGTCCATCGACTCTTGGAGATCCTATGTCTAACAAACCCTCAAATGGACTGAATACCGCCATGTAGGTGATTGTGGAATCCTCTGAATCCAACATGACCAAATCTAAAAATCAAAAGTAGCTTATATATCTAGCATGTACTTGTGGCTTAAAGTGGTATATATTATGTGTAGATGTAATACTTGTAATGTGTAAGTCTTGGTTTATTTCTTTTGCATAAAATTCGGCTAAGGTGATAAATATGGGTGCATTTTTATAAAACTTTGGGAATTGGGAAAAAAATGGGTATTTGTTAAAGCGTAGAAAAGTTTTGGTGGTTTCGGGTATGCCTAAACGTATTTTATCGCGAAACGTAAACACTTTAAGTAACCAATAAAAATAAAATATACAAAGTTAATAATTATCCTCCAAATAATTATCTAACACTTGCTTGACATAAACATTTAATTGTTTGATGCCTGTTTACGTTGAATGATCATTTTTAGCTTACGCGATTTAACTTAACGATTAGAATTAAAAGCAAACGCGTACAATACTAAAAATAAATAGTGGATTATATAACGTCGTAAATGACCCTAAAACACGGGGTGTTATAGACTGTGTTTATTTAATCATGTATTACTCCCTAGATTGCTTCTCCTAGTGTTGTTGCCTTGTCACACTTGTGATGATATGTGTAATTATTTCCTAAGTCATGAACGAATTACACGAACCCGCCGTCTACTTAGCATTCCGTTAGAGCAACGCACAAGCAAGGTAGTATGAAGACTATTACAAGGCCCCTACGGGTACACTAAGTGCATGTGAAATATATTAAAAGTGGATCAACCATATTAGGGGGCAAGGTAGTATGGTATCCTTTCTACACAATCATGTTTCCCTAGACATATCAACAGCGATACAGATAAAAGCTAGTTTTCTAAGGCCTAACATGCACATCCATCACAAGAAGCCACACCACTAAGATCTACATTCTAGGTTTCATACAATCATAAATAAACACGATAGGAGGCTTAGCCTAGCATGTTAATAAAGCAAGAACATAAATGAATCAAACAACACATAGATATATTGAATGATTAAATAAACCTTACTTGATTCAAACATGAGTTGGAGGAAGTACAATAGGGTTTTTAAGCCCTAAATTCGTCCCTAACAGCTGCTAAACGAACTAGGGTTCGTACCTTCTTTTTATTCTAAAGTTACACACTCAAAACCCTAAATTCGGGTTTGTATATATAGGAAAATCGCTGTGACGGCATCGCGTTTTAATCGTGACGTCATCATGAAAGAGAATATTCTAGATAATGGGTTGGGTCGTGTGCTTTGACGTCGTCTTGGGATCTCGTGACACCGTCTTGATCATCGTTGTGATGGTGTCACGTTGTATTTGTGACGCCGTCTCCAGCCACTGTAGAGAAATTCTTGAGCAATGTTGGTGTAGGTCTGTAGTCTTGTCTGTTTCTTCTCCAAATGAGCCCAAGTCATGTGTAATTCTTCCAAATGCCTTCCAAATGAGAAATACCTGAAAGGAACGATTAAGTACCTATTTTGGGCATAAATGCACGATTTAGGGGGTTAATCAACCTTGAAAAAGTGTATAAAATGACACCTCATCAATATTTGTTCAAAAATTTTATTTTAAGACCATCCCAAGTTGTGATTGAACCAGTTGGTTCATTTCTTAGCCAACGGATTGCGGCTCCAGTTAAGGACATAGGGAATTCTCTAAGTATCACTTGGTCTATAGTAATATTTGGAATATGGAATAGACCAACGATCTCAAGAACTTTCTCAACGTGTTCGTTTGCATCTTCATGATCTGAACCGCTGAAGGTGTTAGTACGTAGTTCCTTGAGAAATTGGCCTTTCAGTTTAAAGTTATCCTTGTCTTCAATTTTGGGCCTAGCAACCCCCGATCCATAGTCAGCTCGGGTCTTGCTCATGTATTGCTCCATAGTTTTCGCCATTGTTTCCGCAACTTCTTCCTCCAAGTATTCTTGGTCAGAAAGTAAATTGAAATCAGGCGATCTCAATTCGTCAAGACTTAGTGTCTTGAAGTGTCTCCTAGATGATCGAAATTCTCGTTCAGGTTCTTTGTAAGGTGTGAATAGTTTGTTTGTGGAACTCCTTGTCATGCACTACCTGAAATAAGAGATAAATAATCAGTAGGATAGGCTCTTTTAGGATAGAATTTTTTTTAGCACAGAAGTCAAATACGAAAACTTAGGTTCTGTTTCTGTTACAGATGATCAATATGCCATATCCAATTGAAGTGGATACGCCGTATTAATCGATTGGATAAATACGCTGTATTGGACAGAAAGTTGGATACGCCGTATCCAAAGTGGATACGCTATATCGAATTATCTACCAGAACAGTGTATTATGAAAACAATTAAATTAAAAACACAATTAAACACACAAATTTACAAACAAGCAATTAAACTAACAAATATACAAAAATATACAGAATATACAAGAATATACACTAATCTAATTTACGCTACTCCTAAGGCTTAGATCTAATGTTAAAAAATAAAACATAAAATAAAAATCAAGATTAATTTTCACTCCCCGGCAGCGACGCCAAAAACTTGATGTGTCGTTGTGTGATGTTTATTTATGATTGTTCAAGTTTTAAATTTATATTTTGCCGACTTAACCAAAAACAACACTTTAACGGGCAGTATACCCGGTCGGTGGTAGATTCGTAATAAGTAGGGTGTCGAACACTTGAAGCGATGTTAAATCTCTTAATTTGTTTATATTTTGGTTATCTAATCTAAGTTAATTCTAATCTAAGTCAAACCTATGATAATCCTATGTTAGTTCCAATCTTAATTCTAACAGGTAAAAAGGGAGTTTCAGCCTGAGAGACTGGCACAGGTTTGGTTGGTGACTATAATCAATTCAGACACTTTAACCCACGCAAGTAAATTAACAAAAGATAAAAGAGCGATCGAGCCTTATGATAAAAAACTATATTAGCCATCATTAATCCGATTAGAAGTTGGTTTGTTTATTCAGTGCAATGATTACTTGTCTCAAAGAGGCATATCATTCTTAGACTTAGGCGAGACTTCATCCTAAGATCTAGACACATTAATTCTGTCACAATTAAAGCATCCGCATAAAACATCCTTTTTTGCTGATTATAATCTATATTATGGATTAAAGCAATGGTGATCTTGTTAAACGCTAGCTCATAGAGACTTTACCACTTACTGCTTAATGGCAGTTTATACTCTAGTAGTTTACTTGTTCAACTATCTAATGGAATCAGAACATTATTTGTTGAATTATCTAGATTCACCTACTATTCAACATGTTCAATAAACCAAAGGCAATTTCCATTAACTAGTTAAGCCAGAAGTGTATCCTTAGCACGATTTTAGAAGGACAATACTTGTGATCCTATGATTCTAGATGTATAAACTATTATATAAAGAGTTATCTCGGCATCTAGATTACTTGGTTCGTATGACTAGATCTAGTTGAATGATAGGTCGCATACAAAAGCACGTAAACAAGTATATTGAGAAACATAAACAAGCATTCAACGATAAATTAAGCAATCGAGATATAAACAAAACCAAACATTCAGATCTTCATAATAATGGCTAATACCTGAAGGTATTAGCCTTCAAACATCATAATTAATACAAGAGTAATTGTTTTAGCCAAGGTAAACTAACCGAGTTAACGAATGATACCAAAAACTAAACGATTACAAAAGTATAAGAAATTACACGTTGTCTTCTATGGATTAGAATGCGTTGCAAGACCTCTTCTGCTCTTTTTCTCCTCTAAAAATCAAAATTTGTGATTTAGGTATCGAGAATATGATTTAGCACACTTAAAACTTGTTTTTGAGTTTTGTATTTATAGGGTCTGGAAGTCGGTTCAATACGGCGTATCCAAGGGTTTGGATATGGCGTATTGAAGTTTCTTGGAGTATGGACCACGTTTGATATCTTCCAGAATATTTTATTCCCATAAAGCTTGAATACGGCGTATTGTCTTTCCTGGATACGACGTATTGATCTTCTTTCCTTTGTGGTCTTTGGTGAGTGCAGGCACAGATACGCCGTATCTTCCTTGATGGATACGGCGTATTGGTCGTCCGAACAATAATCTTCAAAATATCTTCGTTTAAGCTCCAGAATGCGTGCCTTTTAGTTAACTTTCACCAAGTACTCCATAATTACTGCAATTCTCAAATATAAACGATTAAGTAACAATTCTTTGCAATAATTATACAAAATGGGTTAAATACATGGGATAAATGATGCTATAAAATAGACGTTATTTGATGTCATCACCAATGCTCCAGAAAAGGCGACAAATTACAAATACACAGCCGTAACGACGGACGAGACACTTGCAATTGCATTTAAACCTTAACTCGAACAAGCTTAATGTAAAAATTATCTTAGGTATCAAAGGTGGATACCTGAATTCTTTAAGGTTTAATTCTCACAATTAAGTGGACTGGTTTTGTACTAGTTATAATGTCAATCCAGTTGGATTTGTCTTACTAAGAGTATACATTTTTTAGTTTCTGGAAAGAAAAGTATATATATTAGTTTTTAAAGATTTTTCATAAAATATCAGTTAAAAATTTGGCCAGAATACAGGGCAAACATGGAGGGATATGATTAATTTTATATTTTTCTATTTGGCTCTCCTCCACACTTAAGTTGAACATTGCCCTCAATGTGAGAACTGATAAATATAGAAAATAGGGAAAATTAAGGGAAAATGGTACTTCCCGAGGCATAGATATATATAGCTGAGAGAGCTTGTCTTTGAGCAAACTCCATAATTTTTCAGATCTAATCTATATTACCTGCAAAAGAAGAAACAAACAAAACATACGAAAAGAAAAATATTTTTGGTTTTTTTAAAAGAGAAAACAGAGGAGAAGGGACTCCTTCACACTTAAGATAAAGCACAAGTTGCCTACCAAGAAGCGCTTAATTTTTTTAAGAGAGTCATTAGCTAAACTCGTACTTCGGGAGTTCATTCTTTTGGAAAGAAGGAAGTGACAGCCTCCCTTTGGTCATTATAATCTTCTTCTTCATGATAAAGTTTGAGTCGATGACCGTTAACAATGAACGTTTTTCCATCTTTTCCATATAGTTCAACATACCCAGATGGATATTGGTGTTTTACTACGTATGGTCCTATCCAACGAGATCTGAGTTTTGTCTATTTGAATTTGTACTTAGAATGAAATAACAGCACTTTGTTTCCGTGTTTGAACTATTTTCTCATTTTGAGTTTTCTGTCATGCCAGACTTTGATTCTTGCTTTGTACAAACGAGAGTTTTCAATGCTTGATGTCGGAATCCATCTAACTCGTGCAACTGGAACATTCTTTTCTCACCAGCGGTGATGAGATCAGAATTATAGTTTTTTAGGGCCGAGTACGCACGGTGTTCGATTTCAAAAGGTAAATGGCAGTTTTTTCCGTATATGAGTTTTTATGGTGTGGGTCCGGTTGGTGTTTTGTAAGCAGTTCAAAAGGCCCATAGAGCATCATCGAGTTTTCTTGACCAGATAGCTAGATTACCTTTTATAGTTTTTTCAAGAATTCTTTTAAGGGCTCTGTTAGTATTTTCAACTTGTCTACTCGTTTGAGGATGATATGATGTAGAGAAACAATGGGTAACTCTATATCTTTTCATGGTTTTTTCCATTATCTTATTGCAGAAATGAGTTCCTTGGTCGCTTATGAGAGCTTTGGGCATACCAAAACGGCAGAAGAGTTTTTTCAAGAATAAAATAACAACTTTGGCATCATTCGTCGGTAAAGCTTGAGCTTCGGCCAATTTAGAAACATAATCAACAGCGACTAAGATGTATTAGAATTTATATGATTTTAGGAATGGTCCCATAAAGTCAATACCCCAGATGTCAAAAATTTCGCACACTTGAATGCTATTTAAAGGCATTTTATAACGTTTGGATATATTCCCTTTTTTGACATGTTTCACAAAGGCGAACCAGAGTATGAGCTTCTTTAATGATTGTTGGCCAGTAAAAGCCTGAGTCTAAGACATTTTTAGCGGTGGTATTTGATCCATAATGTCCATCGGTAGGTCCATGGTGACATTGATCTAGAATGGTATGAGTTTCTGAGATGCAGCGTCTAATCATACCGTCTGAACATACTTTGAAAATGTAAGGGTCTTCCCAAAAGTAGTTTTTGAGTGTTAGAGAAGAATTTGTTCTCTTGCTGGTACGTCATCCCTTTAGGTATAACATCACCCACCAAATTGTTTGCAAAGTCTGTGAACCATGGTGTGTCATTAGTGGTTATTTCCATTAGAGTTTCTCCAAGAAAGTTATCGTCGACATCACTGTCATCACTTCTCTCATCATTATCAATTCAAGATAAGTAGTCGACGGCAACATTTTTTGTGCCTTTTTGTCTTTTATTCTGATATCAAATTCTTGCAATAGCATAATATAACATATAAGACGTGGCTTAGCATCTTGCTTTTTATATAGGTGTCTTAAAGCTGAGTGATCGGTGTATACAATTATTTTGGATAATATCATATAGGGTTGGAATTTGTCAAATGCAAAGACTATAGCCATCAGTTCTTTTTCAGTAACCGATTATTTTTGCTGAGCTGCATTAAGGGTTTTGCTTGCAAAATAGATAGGATGAAATTTGTTTCCATCTTTTTAACTTAAGACTGCTCCAACTGCGAAATCACTTGCATCACACATAAGCTCAAATGGAAGATTCCAATTTGGGCTCACGATCACAAGAGTACATGTGAGTTTTTCTTTTAATGAATTAAATGCTTTGTGACATTCGTCATTGAATTTGAATGGAGTATCTTTTTCAAGCAACTTAGTTAGAGGACGGGTAGAAGTCTTTAATGAAACGTCGGTAGAAACAGACATGTCCTAGAAAACTTATAATGCCTTTGACATTAGTAGGGGGTAGAAGCTTAGAGATTACATTGATTTTGGCTTTGTCAACTTTAAGGCCTGCACCAGACACTTTGTGTCCAAGCACAATTCTTTCTTTAACCATAAAGTGACATTTTTCCCAGTTAAGGACAAGATTTGCATCTTTGCAACGTTAAAACATTTTATTGAGGTTATTTAGACAGTTATCGAAGGAGTTTCTAAAGGCGAACAAATCATCCATGAACACTTCCACGGATTCTTCGATCATGTCATGAAAGATAGCTAACATGCACCTTTGGAAAGTAGCGGGAGCATTACATAAACCGAAAGGCATTCGCCTGTAAGCGTATGTTCCGAAAGGGCATGTGAATGTTGTTTTTTCTTGATCCATAGGATCGATTGGTATTTGAAAATATCCAGAAAAACCATTGAGGAAACAGAAGTATTTATTTCCTGCGAGTCTTTCTAACATTTGATCCATGAATGGCAAAGGAAAGTGGTCTTTTGCGGTTGCTTCATTGAGTTTACGATAATCGATGCATACTCGTCAACCCGTAACGGTTCTTGTTGGTACAAGTTCATCTTTTTTGTTAGTGACAACTATAATACCACCTTTCTTGGGTACACGGTGAATGGGACTTACCCAAGGGCTATCGGCGATTGGATATATAATACCAATGTCGAGAAGTTTAACGATTTCTTTTTTAACAACTTCTTGTATGTTCGGGTTTAATCGTCTTTGTTTTTTTAACAACTGAGTTTTTGTCGTCTAGGAGTTGAATTTTATGCTTACAAAAAGACGGACAGATTCCAAGAATGTCTGTTGTTTTCCTAGCAAAGGCTTGCTTGTATCTTTTAAAACAGAGATGAGCTTATTTTTATTTTGCTCAGAAAGCTGGGATGATATGATTACATGAAGAAAAGAGGGTTCTTCCAAGAATACATATTCTAAGTTATTAGGAAGAGGTTTTAGTTCAAGATCCGAAGGAGGTTCTTTAAGAGATGTCTTGATCTTATAATCGGTGTTAAAGGTGATCTTTTTTATTGGTGGTTCTTCGATGTCGGAATCAGATTCAGAGTTTTCATCGACGGTCATTGCCATGAATTTATCGAATTCAGCAAAGAGTTTTTCTTCAAGAATAGTTCCTTCGATGGAATGAAGGATTTTACTTCCTTCATCGAGAAGAGCTTCGAAATCTTCTTCTAAGTTTTCATCGATAACGTCAATATTGAAACATGTATCATCGTTTAAATATGAGTGTTTCATTGCAGGATCGATTGAGAAGGTCATTCGTTCAGTACCAACTTCAAGATTGAGTTGTTTCTGTTTAACTCGAATTATTGCATCGACGGTATGTAGGAAAGGTCTCCCTAAGATTAGAGGAACTTTACTGTCTTCTTCCATTTAACGAAATCTACAGGAAAGGTGAATTTACCAACTTTAACGAGCATATTTTTAGCTATTCCAATAGGGTGTTAGAATGATCTGTCGGCTAATCTTACGCTCATTTTAGTAGGTTTGAGAGCTTCGATAGATAATTTAGCATATAGAGAGTATGGCATGAGATGAATGCTAGCACCAAGGTTGGCTAAAGCATTGCATGAGAAAACTTTACTGAAGTTACATGGAATAAGAAAACTTCATGGGTCTCCAAGTTTAGGTGGAACCTTGTTTTGAATCATAGCGGAACTTTCATCGCTAAGAAAAGCGGATAAGATTTGTTCGAGTTTGTGCTTATTGCTTACGAGTTCTTTGAGAAATTTTATATAGTTCGGCATTCCTGCTAAAACATCGACAAGAGGTACATTGATTCGAACGACTCGAATCATGTGGAGGAATTTACCATACTGGCTTCCATTTTCTCTTTTCTAAGGCATTGAGGATATGGAATTTTTGGTTTATATGGTTTAGGTATCGGAGTTTCTTTGACATGTTTTGGAGTTTGAGATTTAGGTTGAGGTGTAGAGTCCTTATCTTCATCCTCACTATCGAAGTTGATAGGAGTTTCAGGATCATTTTGTTGATCATTTAGGTTGATAGGTGGGTCATAGGATTTACCACTCCATGTAAATACGGCATTTACATGTTCGTTTCAAGCTTACAGAGGTTGATAAGGTTTGGATGAGCTACCTTTTGGTTTTGGTTGAGTATTACTAGGAAGAGATCCAGAAGGTCAAGCAGATTGCTTGTCAACTAATATGTCAAATTTAGCTTCAAGATTTTGGATCGAGGCTTGATGATTTTTGGTTGTTGTTTTGAGTTTGATTTTGAGATCCATAAAAGCATCTTTGACAAAATAATTGGTTGAGTGTTGAGCTTTTATGAAACCGCTTAATTGTTTTTGAAGGTTGGGTTTATCATCATGGTTAGATGGATAGTTGTCTCGATTGTAATCATTTCTTCTGCTCGAACGCTAGTTATCACGATTTGAATCACGGTCGCGGTAATCATTGTAAGAACGAGTACGATGGAAGGTTTGCATGAACTTAGTTTCTTCTTTTGAAGACATAGGTTTGTTTGGTTGTTTTGAACGAGATTGGAATTCTTTATACTGAGCATCCATTTTCATGCTCATGGCATCCATTCGTGCCATAATCTTGTCAGTATTAGAATTACTTCTACCTTCATCGATGAAAGCAACGGTTTTCTTTAGAGATGATTTTGTTTTTTGGTTTTTCGCACAATCAAGCTTGAGTAAGACTTTATCTTCGATTAGTTGATAAGCTTGGTTTGGTGTTTTATAGAGGAAAATACCACCAGCTGCAGCATTTAGAACTTCTTGGGTTATTTTGTTGAGGCCGTGATAAAAGATTTTGATGATATTGCCTTTGGATAAGTTGTAACCATGGCAATTTCTGAGCATTTCCTTCATACGGAGCCAAGCTTCGGTTAAGGTTTCCTTTTCATGTTGAGAAAAGGCTCGGATTTCTTTGAGAATTCGATCAAAAAGAGCTGGGGGAAAGAATTAGCTAATAAAGGCGGTGCGAAGTTCATCCCACATTTCGATAGTTCCTTCGTTGAGTTTATTAAGCTAGGTTTTTGCTTCACCCGTGACTGATAGGGGAAACATCATTAGGCGGACGGCTTCATTTTCGGTGTCTCTGTATTTGAACATATCACATATTCCGAGGAATTCATGAATGTGTTTGTGCAGATCGGTTTTGATTCTACCATCAAATTGGTTTCCTTTGACGAGAGTCAAGTGGTTACCTTTAATGGAAAATTGTTTGCGGTTTCAGGAATGGTAATTGCGGAACCGGGAGTCAAAGTGACAACACGATCGGCTGCCCACATGGGTTCATCATCCATTAGATTGTAATTTTCAAGGATATCAAGAAAGTGATGGAAATAATTGATATCAAGAATCAGAGCGTAAACAACTTTTGGATGTTCGGATGGTTCGTTTCTTTGTTCGAATGAAACTCTCCTTTTTCGTCGGCGAAGTCTTCGATTCAAGTTCGGAGAGTGGTTCAACAAGTTCAGAGTTGGAAGCATGTGTATGCATCCAAAGGAGATTTTTTATTTTTGAGAACGTTTTTAGGAAAAAACATTTGACTACTGAAAGTGCAGAAGGTAGATGGAATGATTTTTTTAAGTTCAGTTTGCTAGAAAACTATATGGCGATTTTAAAAAAATTGTTAAAAATTATTTCAAGAATTGATTACAGAACAGCTTTAAATCCCCGGCAACGGCACCAAAAACTTTGATGTGCTTCAAAAGTTTTAAATTTATAAGACTGAAATTACCGATTTATTAAACGGAAACACACGGGTAAAAGTATAACCCACGCATGTAGTATAATATTTTAGGTAAGACCAGGTCATCCACAGGGATTTGATTTGTGTTCAAATAATCGTAGTTAAAATAAACTTTAACAATTTTAAGATAAATGGTGTTGGATCCAATAATGAGAAAGATGGCTACTCGGATAGCTTCATATAATTCATTAGCAATAGTAATAATTACGATCTTAGATTCGAGGATATTTAATTTGTAAAAAGGATTTCTCATCAAAAGACATTTTCACAAATCAACTTATTTATCTTAAGAATTATATTTAGTTAACTCGATCAAATGTGTCACTCAGATAATGCAGTTACTATTATATCACATCTATTTTGTTTATCAAAGAACATAAGCAGATTTCTCCAACCAAACGATAAAGACTGTAGACAAATCTTTAAAACTATATAACATACAACGGGTCTTTCGACCTATACCGTTATATGCATACAATCAAAGTTGATAATCAAAGTTTATAAGATAAAACACGATAGGATTTCAACATAAGTTTAAGATTAAAAATTTCGCAATTATACCAAATGCTTATTCATTATATTAACTTCACCAAGTAGTCATGAGAGATTTAGCCTCTCATGGCTACGAAGTTCATAACAAAATAAAGAAAAGAAACAAGAAACATACTATGCATAGGTAGGAAAATGGATCAAAATCTACCCGTTATAAGTATCGGATCTTACTTAGATCTTTATTTACTAAATACTATAGTGTTTGTTCTTCGTTCTTCGTCTTCGAATTCAAATTTTGGTGAGGATATTTGAGAGAGATTGATGGGATGAAGAATATGAGGGATGCTTTAAATGGTGTAAAATTCGTCTCTATTTATATGCTGAGAAGGGGGCAAAGTGCGGTACACATTATAAAATGTGCGGCGTACTTAGCCTATGTCGGTGTGATGACATCAAATAACGTCTATTTTATAGCATCATTTATCCCATGTAATTAACCCATTTTGTATCATTATTGCAAGAATTGTTACTTAATCGTTTATATTTAAGAATTGCAGTAATTATGGAGTACTTTGTAAAAGTTAACTAAAAGGCACGCATTCTGGAGCTTAAACGAAGATATTTTAAAGATTATTGTTCTGACGACCAATACGCCGTATCCATCAAGGAAGATACGGCGTATATGTGCCTGCACTCACCAAAGACCACGAAGGAAACAAGATCCAATACGCCGTATCCAGAAGAAGGCAATACACCGTATTCAAGCTATAAGGAAATAAAATATTTTGGAAGATATCAAACGTGGTCCCTACTATAAGAAACCCCCAATACGCCGTATCTAACACCTTGGATACGCCATATCGAACCGACTCCAGACCTTATAAATAGAAAACTCAAAAATGAGTTTTTAGTGTGCTAAATCATATTCTCGATACCTAAACCACAAAAGTTAATTTTCAGAGGAGAAAAAGAGAAGAAGAGGTCGAGCAACGCGATTAATTCCATAGAAGACAACGTGTAATTTCTTATACTCTTGTAATCGTTCAGTTTTTGGTATCATTCGTTAACTCGGTTAGTTTACCTTGGCAAAATCATTACTTTTGTATTAATTATGACGTTTGAAGGCTAATACCTTCGGGTATTAGCCATTGTTATGAAGATCTTAATGTTTGGTTTGTTTATCTCGATTTCTTAATTTATTATTGAATTGCTTGTTTATATTTATCATCATACTTGTTTACGTGCTTTTGTATGCGACCTATCATTCAACTGGATCTAGTGATACGGACCAAGTAATCTAGATTCCGGGATAGCTCTCCATATAGTGATTTATACATCTAGATCAATAGGATCATAATTAACGACCTATCTTTACCCTTTGATCGTGAGCTTAGTTGGGTCATAAGGTGACCTTAGTATTACCGAGTACGTTCTAATTAATTGGTAAAGACTTGGTTAGTGGACTACTAGTGTATGAATTGCCATTAAGAAGTAAGTGGGTAAAGTCTCTATAAGCTAGGGTTTAACAAGATCACCATTGCCTTAATCCCTAAGATAGATTATAATCAGCAAATAAGGATGCTTTATGCGGATGCGTTTAATTGTGACAGAATTCTACGTGTCTAGGTCTTAGGAAGAAGTAACACCTAAGTCTTAAGAATGATATGCCGCCTCGAGATAAGTAATCATTGCACTAATAAATAAACCAATGTTCTGATTGGATTAATAATGGTTAATGCAGTTTTCTTATATTTGGCTAGACTGCTCTTTTATCTTTTGTTGATTTTCTTGCATGTGTTTTAGTATCTTGAATTGATTTTAGTCACCACCAAACCTGTGCCAGTCTCTCAGGCTGAAAACCTACATTTTCCATTAGATTTAGGATTAACATAGGTTTAGCATAGGTTTAGCATAGATTAGACTAACTTAGATTAGAAAACCCAAAGTATTAATAAATTGAAAGTGTTCCTCGCTCTTAGTGATCGACACCCTACTTACCACGAAACTCCCACCGACCGGGTACACTTCCCGTTAAAGTGTTGTTTTTGGATAAGTCGGCAAAATATAAATTTAAAACTTGAATCATAAAATCACACACCTAACTACAACACATCAAGTTTTTGGCGCCGCTGCCGGGGAGTGAGAATTAATCTTGATTTTTATTTGATATTTTGATTTTTAGCTTTAGATTAGATCTAACCCTTAGGATTAGTGTAATTTTAGATTAGTATATAATTCTGTATATTATGTATATTTGCTTGTATATTTTTGTGTTTAATTGTTTGCGTATTTAATTATTTTTCATAATACACTGTTCTGGTCGATAAACCGATACGGCGTATCCACTTCCATTGGATACGCCGTATCCAACTTTCTTATCCAATACAGCGTATTCGTTCAAAAGATTAATACGGCGTATTCAGATCCATTGAATACGGCGTATTGATTATCTGATACAGTGTCAGAAGCCTTAATTTTCGAATTTGATTTTCGTGCTTAATTTTCTATCTTTCTTCAGAGCAAATCCTGCTGATATGTTCACCTGTGTTACAGATCATACTTATCAGAGCTAGTTGATTGAAGAAGATACTATAAGAAGTTATGGTTGAACCAACTTTAAAGGAATTCGTGGAGAAGGCTCAAACTGAATCAAATCTTTCTAACAATGGTTTGGATGTTAAACTCAGCAAGGAATTTTTGATGGAATTAAAAAGTAATCCATACCACGGGATGTTTGATGAAGACATGGTCGTCCACATTGCTAAAGTTCTTGAAATACTAAATTTAATTAAAATTCCTAATGTGGACACCGATCGACTACGCACGAAGGTTTTTCCACTCTCACTAGCTAATGATGCAAAACAATGGCGGATAGATGAGTGGGATGGTAAGACCACCGCCTGGGGTATACTTGTTGGAAGATTTTTCTGTAAATACTTCTTGATATCATGTGATGGCATGAATTATGTCGCAAGCAACAACAATGCAGACGAGTCTGGCTATCGTGAACTAATGGCATGGTTGCGTTCGAAGAAAGATGATGAAAGAATTGATCGAATGACTAAAAGCTCATTATGTCATTCTTGGATATATGAATGGGGAAATAATAAATCAACTAAGGATACCATGTCAAGTGATGAAGAATGGGAGGAATCTAAAGGAAACCCTCCTGACACTACTACTGACTCATTCTTCAACCCTTATTTAACTCAAGAAAATAACAACATTGAAAAAGATGATGAACAAAGTCTGATGAAGCGCAAATGCAGCAATAGTAATTTGGAAGATGATATCCTAAACAATGCACCCAATTCTAATGACGAGCGACCTAACAAAAAAATGTGCAAAGCAGAAAAGTTTGAAGCTATAAAATATTCACTTAGACCCAACGAAGAATACATTGCTGTAAGAAGATGTGAATATAATGCTTGGAAGAAAAACAAAGAATGTATATCTCAAATCTATCAAGAAATTTTTCAGAAAAAGGACAACGGATGGAAGGTGACGCGCACCGAGTAAAAGATACTGAAGGAAAAAAGTCTAACTTAAAGACTTCGCTGTAAACAAAAGAGCTTCCCGGGAGACAACCCAGATTGTTATTTATTTTTATCGAGTCTATCTTCCCAGACATCAATACGGAGTATCCGCTCCATACCATACGGCGTATTGAATGTCTGGACATTATCAGTCCTTTATTTTTATGCACTTTAAACATTATTGTCAGTTATGTCAATACGGCGTATTCATTCACATGATACGGCGTATTCAACAGACTGACCCGTATTTACATACTCTTTACAGGTTTCTATACGACGTATTCCAGATTATGGATACGGCGTATTGGTTTCCTGTATAGTTTTATTTAGCTTATCTATATTAACTGTAGATACCCGAGATAGGATTTTGCATGTTTTTCCTATATTTTGCACAGGACCTCGATGCAAAAAGAAATTGACGAAGTTGGTGAAGTATCAATCATCTGGAATCTTATGTGTGATTGTAGTCATGCTGGTATCTAGACGCATTTACAACACACAATCTTGCTCATAAACTCAATTTGGAGAATCTACCGAGCAAAATATCAGGGGAGTTTCTCATTCTAATTTTTTTAAATTTCTGTTTTTAATGTTTTATCTATACAACAAGGATGTTGTATAATTCAAGTGGGGGGATGGAAATTAGAATGTATACTTGTCCTATTTTTCACACTAAAATGCTTAAATTATGCTCAAATTAAAAAAAATTCAAGCATACTTTTGTGAAATTACTCGATACATAACCCGCACACAATAACCCTTGTTAGATATTGTGAGGATTTAACCTTATTCGTTTCCAAATGTTTATCCAAATTCCACAAAAATATGAGTGTGCAGGTGATATTGTAAACTTTAGAACATGGCTTGGTATATCTATTCTAGACCACAATAATGAGTACTGTGGATTTAGATAGAGTAACTTGTTTAAATTGGTAAATTTTTAGGATTACACCCAAAAAGCCTATATATGTTGTTTTATTAATTAACTACACTGGTTAGTTAAATCCTCGTATAAACCCTTTGTTTACTCTCATCTTAAGAGTATGATACCCCTAGAACAACCCGTAGAGCCAATCTTTTAGGAATTACACCAACTATTTGTTTTGTTACACCTTAGCCTACCCTGTTAGATTATGTCCATTTATCAGTTGCTAGTTGCTTAAAGTGTAAAGTATGTATTTCTCGAGTCTTGTGTCAATTTTATATCTTTGGTACGGTTGGGAAAAGATTTTCACATTGCAAATGGGAATGTATAAAGTAGTCAAAGCTCATGCATTTTTACTACCAACGCAATTATTGGTACATTCGAGGAATGAAGAATTACCGAAGGAATTATCTGGAGTTATTATGATCGTGAAGATGGTGAAATTACACCGAGTTTCGTAGTATAGTGTAGCAAAAAAATCAAAAAAATTAGAAAATCGCAACAAAAAAAGAGAAGGAAAGTTTGGAGATAATCGCAAGAGCTTAGACCGAAGGAATTATATGAAGGATCGATTATTCATTGATACATCTTAAAAATCAACGATGTAGAGTATTATATAAAGTGGTAGATATCGCCACTTGTCTTGTAAAAGTTTGTAAAGTATGGGATGATTGGGAAGTTGACCGTTACGGGAATGCCAACTTTGGTTGTTGTTTTTTATCAATGATCAAGACGTTTGTAAATAGTTGTGTCTTAATCATGGTAACGGTCGGGAAAAAGTGTCTAGCAACTTATATCTTGGACCTAGTCTATTTGTTTTGTAATTTTTGTTTAACAACAATTTAATTCCCTTTCCTAATCATTAACCATGGGTTTTACGTGAATGAGGATGTGATCGAGCATGCATGTCTATTCCATCATTACGGCCATGTATGCATGTCTCAGCTGCCTTGTTGGTTTATTACTATTGGTGAAAGTTAGAAGATCCATACCCTATATTACTCTACTAGTCCTACTCTTTAGCTTATTCGAGGTGGGAGTGAGCAGTCACATGTGTCTATCCCATCGTTACGGGTGTGTATGTGTGGTCTTTGTCGCCCTCCTAGAATATTGGTATCGATAAAGATTAGTTAGAGTAATCAACCCTAAGCCTTATAACAAAAACCCATTTTACCTTTATAAACTTGTTACTCCTTAGCTCTAGTGGTGGAGATGTGTATCCTTGCCAAGCCTATGATAGAATACTCGTCACGACCGAGCAATTGAGCGAATTAGTTACATGTTACCACATAGATTAGTTGAGTGATTTGAGTGTTTTCATCTTCCTATTTCGTGAGGTGTTTGGTTGTGTACTTGTAATAGATCAAATAAATGCTTAAACGGAAAAATCCTTAGGGATACATTTTTATAAACTTCTAAAGGCTACTTGAGGACAAGTAGGATTCAAGTGGGGGGATATTTGATGACATCAAATAACGTCTATTTTATAGCATCATTTATCCCATGTAATTAACCCATTTTGTATAATTATTGCAAAGAATTGTTACTTAATCGTTTATATTTGAGAATTGCAGTAATTATGGAGTACTTGGTGAAAGTTAACTAAAAGGCACGCATTCTGGAGCTTAAACAAAGATATTTTGAAGATTACTATTCTGACGACCAATACGCCGTATCCATCAAGGAAGATACGACGTATTTGTGCCTGCACTCACCAAAGACCACGAAGGTAACAAGATCCAATACGCCGTATCCAGAAGAAGGCAACACGCCGTATTCAAGCTATAAGGAAATAAAATATTTTAGAAGATATCAAACGTGGTTCATACTCCAAGAAACCCCCCAATACGCCGTATCTAACACCTTGGATACGCCGTATTGAACCAACTCCATACCATATAAATAGAAAACTCAAAAACGAGTTTTGAGTGTGCTAAATTATATTCTCGATACCTAAACCATAAAAGTCGATTTTTAGAGGAGAAAAAGAGAAGAAGAGGTCGAGCAACGCGATTAATTCCATAGGAGGCAACGTGTAATTTCTTATACTCTTGTAATCATTTAGTTTTTGGTATCATTCTTTAACTCGGTTAGTTTACCTTGGCTAAATCATTAATTTTGTATTAATTATGACGTTTGAAGGCTAATACCCTCGGGTATCACCCATTGTTATAAAGATCTTAATGTTTGGTTTGTATATCTCGATTTCTTAATTTATTGGTAAAGCCATATGCAAAATGAGAAGGCATTGTTACCTTTTATATAAGTAATTGAGTGATCCTCATCATCTACATCACCGAACGAACTAGCCACTAAGATTCCACAACACATTTTCTATGGTGATCAGTCACCACAGGTTTTAAACACAATCATGAAATCTAAACGAGCATAAGGCATCTACATATACAATCTATCATAGTAGGCCAAGTAGCTCACTACAAATATCGCCCACTTGGCCTAGTGGCATAATAGGCCAACAAGTATAATTCACATAAACTTAATACCATACATCATGCATGTGATAGAATAAAACATGCATACATATTCATGTATACATCTTACGTAATTGCATGCACATATTTGATAGATGTAGATTGCATCATATATTTGGTAGATATCCTAAAAGATATCAAATCTCATTAAGGATATGAGAAATCCATCATATATGAAGAGAATATATCCAAAAGATCATATCTGATTTCGATATATATGAAAGATACGTTCAATCTTTGAAGATTATATTGGATCTTTACAAATCCTTTGCTATCTTGCGTTTTATAAATAGGTAAAGCAATGAACGAGAACAAGCAATTACTCTGCTATCTCCCTCTCTCACAAAAAAATAAATTTCACCTCCCGTTGTTTGACTTGAGCGTTGTGGTGTAATACAGGGAGAAAAGTCCCGTCTACCCTCTAACGTATGCTTTGTTGTTGAGTGATACAAGTAAACATATGGAATACCGCGATGACCAAGACCCTCTAGGCAAGCCTGTGGATGTACGTATCATCACATGCACATCCTTGTTTTTTTTGTGGAAAACTTTTTGTAAAATTTGTGTGCGTATGGTATTTCTCTTTTACTATTCGGTTCTCATTTAATGTAACTCAAACCAACCTAAACTTTAAGGTAATAGTTCGGCTTTGGTATAAACCAGTCTAATCAATAAAAAGAAATTTGATGAAAGGTGTCTAACTATGTAACTTTTATATATATTCTAAAAGACTACAAAATGCATGTTAAATAAGAATGATTTAAATATAAAAATACCAAAAATACATTTTTAAGTAAGGTTACGTTTAAACGCATGGCTATTTGGTTATGTGGAGTTTGTTTCGAGACGCATACTGTTCGTTCTAAGTGTCAGCAACAAGGGATCTGATTTTGTGCCACCCCTTGATTGTGGTGATGATGTTGTTAGGTTTGTGTTGTATGACCTCACCAAGCCACAAGTTTCGTATTCTTATGTTCAACTTGATTACGTTTAGTATTTGGTGCTAGACGAGCATATTGGCTTTACTTTGCCTCTCCTTAGCAGTTTGCTTTCTAAAGGGTTATGTATTGTCAAATCCATCCCTCCCTAGTGTCATTTGAGGTTCTCTCAGATCTTGAAAAGAGCTCTTGATAAGGTGACCTACACGCCTAATGACATTTCTTGTTGGGTTAGTTTGTTAGTTTTGCCTCTTTGTATTTTTTTTTTAAAGCCCAGGTGTAATCTTGAGTGTAAGTCTCCTATTAAGCATCAACGTCAAGAAGAGAGTATTGCTAATGCCATTTGATCTTAGAGTACACCTTGTGGTACTTTACAGCTTGTATGGGATGATTTAGTTGAACCCTCCCCTTCATGATTAAATACTGATAAGGAAAACCTTGACTTGGGTGAGCGGAATGTCAAGCAGTGTAAGAGGAAGATTTGTGATGGCCATTATACTTCAACATTCAGAGTTATTTCTTATTCTTTTTCTGGTGTTGCTCCTTATAATGATGCTACTCTTGAGGACTTACAGACTAAGCATGCTTTTAAACCTGCTCCCTCCTTGTCACATATACATGTTGATAATCATCACCTCATTTCATCTTCTAATGTGGTTTTATACATGATTAAGAGCTTCCCTCATGGCACGTCTTGTAGACGGGATGAATTGTGTGCCCAACGCCTCATGGATTGTTTAAGTGGTGTTGGTGTGGCCATTTATGATGAGTTAGTCTCTTCTATCACCCAAATAGTGAATCTCTTTCTTGACGGGAATGTCCCAAGATATTGGGTGAATATATTGCTAGTGCCCCTCTCACGCCGATGGTCAAGTCGAGTGGTGGTATTCGTCTAATAGTTGCGGGTACAATTTGGAGGCATTTAGTTTCCAAGGTTACAACTGCTATGATTGGTCATTATTTGGATGATTATTAAAATGATAGACCTTTCGGTGTTGGGGTATCGGGAGGAGGGGAGGCTACACTTCACGTCGTGAATTAGTTGATTGAGGACCGGTGAGATGATGTGGATCTTTCAATGTTATTGGTGGATTTAAAAAATACCTTCAATTTAGTGGATCGAGAGGTTATGTTACCAAGAAGTTCGCCTTCGTTGTCCTACTATTTCACGTTGTAGCCATGTTAATGATGATAAAGTCACTTCTATCACCCCAACATTGTGAATCTTTTCCATGAGGGATGTCCCAAAGGAATATTAGGTGAATATATTGATAGTGCCCCCCTCACAAACAGCCGACATGGTCCAAGTCGAGTGGTGTTTATTCGTCCAATATGTTGCGTGTACAATTTAGGAGTGCATTTAGTTTTCCAAGGTTACAACACCATGGCAAGTGATTGGTCATATAAATGGATGATATTAAAATTATAGACAAAAAAAAAAAAAAAGTATTTCGAGAATGGAGTAGATTTTGGAAGATTATAATGAAATGGGGAGAAAAAATGATGAGGGAAACATTAATGGTATGTATTTGTTGATTGAATGTGTGTATTTGATGTACCTTTCGCGATGTTGTGTGGGTTACATGGATTATGGGAGGCAACACAACCCAATCGTGCATTCTGAATATGATGGACGGATCCGGAGAGAAGATGTGGATCTATCAATTATAGGTGGATTAAAAAACATACCTATCAAAATAGTGGATCTAGAGGTTTATGGTTAAACCCAGAAGTTCGCCTTCGTTGGTCCTAACTATTTTCACTTTGGGTGAATATTCTTATCTTCAACTCTAAATGTACTCATACTAAATTAAGGGTAACTGAAATTCGAAAATTTAAAAAAAAAACCTATAACAATATAATATATAATAAGTTATTCCCAAAATATTAGTTTATTTAAACACGATAGAAGTATTTTGTAAGGGTTCTAGATAATATGTAAATATATAATAAGTATTCCTAAAATATCAATTAATAAGAGAAGGAAAGTATTCCGTAAGGCTTCTAGAAGATTACTTTTATCCAAAACCTTTCCGGGTCGTTTCCTGACGAGGCGTGAATTGAGAATCGAGTTTAAGTTCGTGATCGCGTGTTTGAATAATCAAATTTTAATTTGGATTCTAATTCTACAAATAATATGCAAAGAAACAAATAAACGCAAGTAAACAATTAAGGATTTAAACTAAAAACGATAACGGGAATCAAAACCCGAGCTTTAAAAATCTAAATTATCAAATTTTAATCCTACGAATGCAAATTTAATTTTTAACAGTCCTAAATGATTAAAATTATTTTAGAAAAAAGAATTATATTTTTTTGACTTTTATTTATTTTATTATGAATTAAAAACGGATTTAATCAAAAAATGCATTAAAAATATTAAACTAAATTATAAAAATCAAAAAAATCAAAAAAAGTACTTTGAACTATTTTAAACCTAAGAAAAATAAAACGGGTCTAACAGCTTTTCTCAATAAGCTGGAAATAAGCTAAATAATGCTGATAAGCTAAAACTGCATATAAGGGTTAAATAATAAATGTTGTAAAGGTTAAATGAAAAAGACCCAAGGGCGAGTTGGTAGTGTAGTGTGGTGTGGTGTTAAAGTGTTGGTTGAGTGAGGTGGAGGTCACAGGTTCGACCCCTGTGACTTCCTTTTTGATAAAAAAAAATTTTAATTTTCTTTTTAAAGAGCTAAAAAGCTAAGAAAAATAAGCAACTTTTAAAAAAAGAACTTTTATTAAAACTGAAAAATAAGCCAGTAAAAGCTATAAAAGATTGACAAAAACTTATTAAAGACTAAATGACATATAACTAAACTAATTAGCTATTTGGACTAAATAATCAAAAGTAAGAGACTAATAAGCTGAACAGATAAACTAACAGACCCAATAAGCATTTAGAACTACAAATAAGAAATCACAATAAGTTAAAAAGCACTACAAAGATTGAAAACGGCTTGACACAAATACAGACTTAAAGGGACTTGAAAGACTTTTTGCCTACTTTTTTTAAGCTAAGATTTAAGGACAAATAAGCACTAAAAATGAACAAAAAGCTCAAAACAGATTGAGTTTGATGACCATAGAAAACATAGAAGCTGAAAATGAGAAAATTGGACAAGTAATTAAGCTAGAAAAAGAACTTGAAAGAGACAGTCTACTCTACTTGGTATTTTGGCTTTTTAGAGATAAAGGCAACTTGCAGACACAATTTTAAGAATCAAAAAGGACTTAGTCAGCTTAAAAACTCAAAATAGATTAACTTAAGACTCAAATAAGCAAAAATAAACTGAATTTAACCATAGTAAAGTTATAATCAAACCAAAATCTTATCAGCTATTTTGGACTTTTAAAACTAAACCACACTAACTATTCTAAACAGTTTTTTAACCAAACCTTTTAAATGCTCATTCCTAAACTTAAACAACTCAAAACAGATT
>BQNB010020264.1:5971-65717 GCA_026074375.1 Tanacetum coccineum | reverse complement strand
GGAATATCTCTTCCGGAATCTTTTTATCATTGATTTGCCTAGTAGTATTATATACGTATACTATTTGGCGAACCAATTTCCATATCATGAATCATTAATTACTTGCATTGCGAGTGAACGCGAATATTGTGAATACATCTATTGAGGGTGACGGCTCCCGTTGATATACCCATGCTTGGGGTAGCCAAACGCACTATATTTGTCCTAATAGGTAACCTTGGCAAGTTACCTTTTCCACAGGGACATATGTCCCTAACCAATATCACTACGGTGATTTCCCTGTTAATGTATTGATTTCATGAGCTTAGGTGCAATAATAATGTTACCCTGATTTTCCATGATAATTGTATTCGTTGCAATTATTACCATTATAGTGACATGCATTCAACCATATGATAATATTCAACTGTTTTCCCATGATAATACTGTTCTCCATGATATTAAATGTTCTCCATGATAATTATCCCAGTAATGCCAATATTTTCATATAATAACCTATATTCAATTATTACATTTCAAACATATGAATTTCACTCAACCTTTTTGTTGACCCTTTTTAGCCTGTTTATCTCAAGTAATGAGCAACTTGCGATACGGAGTGGCCTGGACTCGAAGATGGCTGAACTGTTATCATTCAAACATGATGTTTTAGATTTTGGGACCTGCATTTTGTAAAAACTCTGATTATAATGAATGATAGCTAAATTTTTCCAACAACGTCTCTTTTAAAGTTGTTTTTCTATGATTATGATTGTTGTATCCATGAAGTAATACCCCAGATTAGCTTCCGCTGCTATATTGTAAAAATGGGGGTGTTACATAAATGATGAAGATATTTGTTATATAAGGTGTGTAAGCTGCTTAGGTATGAAGGAGGTGAGTCATGGAGGTGCTTGTTTGCAAAAATATTAGTTAAAATGGGTCAAAGCAGGTCATCATAAAATGGTATTTGTGCAGTTTGAAGTCTTGAAATGTGGGTTTTTGCTATTTTTACTCATTAATACTAGTAGTTCCAATTGATGCTGGTTGGACATTGATTCTACTGGTAAGATTATTGTTTCTGTTGATAGAATAATTACTCCTGCTGGTAGTACATGGTTCCTGCTGTTGGTTCGATGTTCCTATTGGTAGCTTTGTTGTTCCTGCTGGCAGACTGATTTTCCTGCTGGTAGTTTTATGTTTCATAATGGTTGATTATTTTCTGCTGGGTTTCGAAGGGTTATTGTTTACTGGTGAGTTTAAATCAAGTAAAGATAATTGTTAGCGGTTTTTTTGCCACGTATTAGCCAATTGGGTAACTTTTATCTATGATTAATTTGTTTCATATTGAATGGTCAATTTTTAACCACCCAATTAACTCAAAAGGACCAAAGTTCCTATGTGCACGATCATTCTATCATAACCTAATTGGCTTTCACTATTAGTATCTACTTTCTTTTTTTCAAACTTACCCACCTCTTTCATCTTCAACTTCACACTCTGTTTTTGCTAATCAACAATGGCGGCACTACACTACAAGGATGATCACAACAAGGCTGCCTATCTGGAAAAGTCTCAAGGAAGTGAGGGATATCATCAGATTCTTGATTTTCTCAATGGGTCCTCTCTAAGGTATGCTCTGACTCATTGCCCCCCAATTGTCTATGACTCTCTAGTCAGGAAATTTTAGGCTTCAGCTACAGTCCGCTCTCCTGAGGATGGTTTCTAGGAGCTTGTCACTATTGTAGATAGCAATGAGATTGTAGTAAATGAGTCCTCTATTAGGACTCACTTGTAATAAGATGATAAAGGGGGGTTATATGTTTTTACCCAGCAAGAGATTCTTGAGGGAATGGCTGCCCTTGGTTATCCAACTGATGGCCACCTTCACTTTCTTGACAAGTACAAGTTTTCTCCTTATTAAAAGATACTTGTTCACATCATATCATTGTTTAGTCCCAATCAGGGGGTTGGAATCAATTTACTAGTTCTCTTGCTTTGGACTAATATGTTATCTGATGGAGGAAATATAATTTTTTAGACTAATTCTTGATGGAATGATTGGAGTAGGGGCATAAATAAGCATAAATTTCTCATTGTACACCTAGGTTCTTACAGTTGATCTTGGGTATTCAAACCACAGACCCTACCCCTAAGGCCATAGGTGTATTTAGTTCTAAATTATTTACCAATATGAAGCTAAAGTTTGAAGGAGATCATATGCCTCTCTTGGCTGCCATGTTGCCTAGGGAGAATATGGGTGCTGGTGCATCTGTTCCTGCTGGTGATGGTTCTTCATCACCACCCCCTCCCTTAGTTACACCTCAGCCCTCACCTAGGACTGAGGAGGTTGATATTACTCCCTCAATACCATCACCTACTCCATCATTAGATCCATGGCCTGACTAGAAGAATCCACACCTGCTTTCTTCTCCTCGATTGAGCAGAGCAACCTTTGAGAAATCCAAAGCCCAGTAGGCAACGATCACCTAGTCCATGTTAAGACCAACTTATCCTAGCCTGTTAGAAAACCTTTAACCTAAGGTAGTACATTCTTCCCAGACCAATCCTTCTCCTTTTATAGAAGATGACAATGCAGGTGGTGATTTCTATGTGTCTCCTAACGGTCCTATGAAGCTACACCCTACACAGGTCAAACTCCCCCATGCTGGTGGAGCTGAGGAACCTGATGCTCTTACTATTTTATCTTCTAAACTTGACAGGTGTATAGATCAAATTAGAGCATTGGAGACAGAACTAAAGGACACCAAAAAGACTCTTGGGGGTGCTGTACTGACCTTGGTTGGCAGAGTCAAACATTTGGAGGTTAGACTTAAGAAGCGCAAGAGGACAGTTGTGCTATCTGATTCAGAAGATGAAGAGGGTGTCCGCAAGGATGACCTTGACATAAAGGCACTCCAAGTATTGGCCAATGTCTCTTTAGCTAGTGCTCAAACTGTGGAAGCTGCCTTCTCCCTCTCTCAAGCTGCTAAGGATGCACAATGTCAAGCTACAGACACCTCTCAGGGGTTTCAAAGAACAAGGCCCAAACGGAGGTTATGGAAGCTTTCAGATGTCCCCGCTTTTGATCGGTTCAGAGCAAATGTTTCTGTTGGAGGAGTTGGAATTTCTCGTGGTTAGCTGGAGCTGTTTTACTGTGTTCTTGCTGTTTTTTTTTTTTTTACTGTACTGTTAGCAAGGAAATTTTGTTGCTTAGTACCTTTGACTCCCTTCCTGCTTTCACGCTATTTTCCTGTTGTTTCCACTTCCACTGATTCCTGATGTATTCACTATTCTACTTGATCAGTTCCAAACGGGTAAATAGAAAATGTGGAAGACCTACTCCTGACATGAAAGGATTTTCAAGAACCATGGAAGGATGTGCGGATTGGAGCAGAATATGGAAAAAGAAAGTTCAAGCTGAAGAAAGCATGTTACTGTGGCCTCAAGACAGCAAGCTGGTCGCAATGCAAAAGGCAAACCAAGAAGTGAATGCTGCAGCCATGTTTTACACTGAGAATGATTGGCTAAACATATTGGCTCAGGTGGCAACCAACTCTTCTCTGTCCCAGGTACTTTTAGGAGATGATGTGACAGAAGAGACTTTCCCTGAAAGAATGGCTGCCTTGATAAAACGGAAGCGACACGCTCTTGATGGGGGGGTGAGCAATTGGCTTAAGGGAGGTAGGGTTCCAGGACCATTAACTCAGGCACACAGAAGAGAAAGAGTATATGCGGACTTTTGTAAAGATTCAGAGTAGTTGTGTAATTTACAACTGGATGGACCATGACTCAGGTAAAAGGCTTAATGATGCACAGCTAAAGGAGGAATTTGAAAAGATTCAATAGGCACTTGAACGTGCTAAGATCTTGGATTTCAAGAGAACTCTACCTCTGTCAAAGCCTACTCTAGAGGAACCTTCTTTTAGGAAATTAAAGCCCACTGAAATTTCATCTGATGATGCTGTTGCTTTACAAGTTTCAGCAGCTGGCATGCAAGTTCCTGCTGGTGACACTATTTCTTCTAGTGTTGCTGCTACTCGCACACCCGATGTTTTTGCCAAGTCTTCGTCTACTTAACCTTTGCAGCTTCTTTTTCTGCTGCTCTCTAACACACCTACTGTCTACTAAATTGTTCATCACCACTCCTGCCTACGTGTATATGATGACACAACCACCACTTCTATTCCTGCTTGAACCATATTCCAGTCATCCTGTTGGTGATGTTCTAATGGATGGACCCATCGATGTTTTACTCTGCTACTCAACTTTTTCTTTCTCCTTCCTCAACTGGAAAACCTAAGCGGAGAAAGAGAACTGCAAAGAAACATGCACCTAAGCCTCTTTTGGATATGGATGATCAGCCATTCATCAAGTTAGACTCCGATAGTGAATCTGACAGTAATTTGGTTCCTTGGGCTGCCATTGCTGCATGGGAAGTTTTATCTACACCTCTGGGTAAAATAAATGCACTGTACAGAATTGAAATGTGGGTTTTTGCTATTTTTACTCATTTATACTAGTAGTTCAAATTGATGCTGGTTGGACATTGATTCTGCTGGTAAGTTTATTGTTTCTACTGACAGAACAATTACTCCTGCTGGTGGTACATGGTTCCTGCTGTTGGTTCAATGTTCCTACTGGTAGCTCTGTTGTTCCTGCTGACAGACTGATTTTCCTGCTGGTAGTTTCATGTTCATACTGGTTGACTAGTTTTCCTGCTGGTTTCGAGGGATATTGATACTGTTGCGTTTAAATCAAAAGTAAATCAGTCAAAGATAACGTTTAGCGGTATTTTTGCCACTTAATTAGCCAATTGGGTAACTTTTATCAATGATTCATTTGTTTCATATTGAATGGTCAATTTTTTAACCACCTAATTAATTCAAAAGGACCAAAGTTCCCATGTGCACGATCATTCTATCATAACCTAATTGGCTTTCACTATCAATATCTATTTTTTTTCAAACTTACCCACCTCTTTCATCTTCATCTTCACACTCTGTTTCTTTGTAACAATTTTATTAAAAAAAACATACACAAATATTTTTCTTTTGTTGTTAGTGTACAAAGTGTTTAGGGTTTGGGTGTTGGCTTATCACCACACAACAAATGGTTTTCAGTTCACCATGCCTAACAAGCATAAGAACTGGCTAGTCCAAGAGCAAACAGCTGCTTGTTAAAGACCTATCAAATCCGTTGATGGTTGCCAGGTTACCCAAAACTGGATGGTTTTCACTTGCCATATTTTTGGAATGAAAAGTGGCTAGTCTATAGCAAAAGGCTCATGGTAAAGACTTTCTCAAATCCGTTGATAGCTGTAATAGTTTGCTAAAAACTATATGGTCTTCACTCACCAGGTTGTTCTAACAAAGTGTGGCTAGTCCAAGGGGGTACGGCTCTTGGTAAAGACATCATCAAATCCGTTGATGGCTGTGATGATTTGCCAAAAATCATTAGGGTATTTCAACTCACCTTTGATTCACGTTCTAAGAGTTGGACTGGTTACTAGTTCACCAGGGTGACGCCATGATTCCACCAAAGGACTAGCTAGCCCAAGAGTGAGTAGCTACTTGGTAAAGGCTCATCAAACCTACTCATGTTGCTGAGGTGGTTCTATTGTTGCTGCTGGTTCAAGGAACGTGGAGTTTCAGAGTCTGCTGGTGTCTATGTCTCAAGTCTTCATAGTCAGCATATATGCTCATATGCTCATATGCTGGTCAAGTGTTTTGCTGCTGTTCCTAGTCAAGTCTCAATCCTCAAGGCAAAGATCTATCTAGAAACTTGAAGTTAACTATGTCAAATTCAAGTTTAGGGGAGGATTGTTAGGAATTATTAATTTTGTAATAGTTAGTTCCTGCTGGCAGGTATGTAGTTCCTGCTGGTAGAGTTATTATATCGTTCGTGCTGTTAGTACAATTGGGACTCCTGCTGGTAGCATAGTTCATGCTGTCAGTAGTAATAGTCAACCCGTATATTTAGTAGTTAGTTGAGAATAATTGATTATGATGAGATATATTAGGAAGAGAGAATGCATATTTTCTCTACGCGTATTCTCTATGCAAATTAGGGTTTCTCTAGTATATAAGAAGCATTCGGCCAAGGGTTGTACACATCTTGAAAACACTTTTTAATAGTAATATAGATCCATAGAGGATCATTGTTATTTAGTTATTCTTCTTTAACTCTATTGTTTATATTCCGCATAAACTTTAGTGTATTGTTAGAGTCTCTCCTGTAGTTTACTCGTGATTACATAAGTATTCTACAAACCCTAAAGGGCTCAAAGATCTGTCTAGGACTGGACCAACAAGTAATGATTAGGAGGTTACAAGTTTATTTAGGAAATGATTAATTATATTGATGTAAAATACTTAGGCAGGTATTTATTATATTGTAACCACCTAGGACCCCTTGCACTATAAAAGGAGGTCCTAGGGTGTAGAGATAATCATCACTTTGACACATACACATTCTCTACACGCATTTCTCTCTTACTTAGTTAGCTTCAAGGTTGTAAACCCTGTTACTATTCAGAGTAACCGTATTAATATATTGAGGCTACAACATTTGGTTTATTTCTATTGTTCTTCTTACATATAAAGACTAGTTTCCGCATAGTCTTTGTATTTTGATCAAGGCTTCCAAGATCGTTCAAGAAAAGGATTTCAACAATTGGTATCAGAGCCTCGTTGAGAAGCTTTGATTAAGAAGAACAAGATCTCTACATTTGTGTTGCTGAAGAAGACATGGCTTGCACAACTTCAACTCCTGACATTGAGGTAACTTATATGACAGAAACTGAAGTTAGAGAATTTAATGCTAAACTAAAGAAAAAGCATGTTAATCAATATAATATGGTAACTAGTTGTTCATATGATAATCTTAAAAAATTATATGATGAACTTCAAAAACAGTTTTCTGATTTAGATGAACAATATAATGAAAATTATATACAAGTTCAGGCATATAAAAGTTCTCTTAAAACTTTGGAAAAACAGAAAAAGATCCTTCTGAATAATCAATTGGTCTTTGAAGAAAAGATTAGGGTATTGTCTAGTGAATTAGAAAATACAACTAATCTATTGAAATATTCTGAAAAAGTGAATGCTGAGATGAGTTTGGAAAAACAGGACTTACAGGCTAAGCTAGAAAATGAAAGAGCCATCAATGCTAAATGGACAAGTTCTTCCAAAAATCTTGTAAAACTAATTGATAGCTCAATGACTGTAAGGACTAAAAGTGGCTTGGGGTTTGACAAATATATAGGGGAAAATGAGTTAGGATGGGATGACTCTGAATTTAGTGTATTTACCCCTACTCCTGAAGATGTGGAAGGCACACCTCTCTATAACAGGTTTGTCAAAACTGATAGAATGAAAGCAGTTCCCCCACCTCTTTCAGGGAACTACATTCCTCTATCAGATCCCACTGACCTTGATGAGTTCTCAACAGGGGTTGCATATGTTGAAACCAACGCAGAAGCCTAGTTGTTCTCCACATCTAACACATTGGAAGAAGGGATAGTCTAAGCAGATTCAGGAGTTGTTAGTCTTTCTTTTTCTGGGAGTGGTTTCCATCAGTCTTTTCTCATATCAGCTTTCGGTAGGTGATCATTCCCAGTGTCTTCATGATTAAACAAATGCACCTGTTTGTCAGGACTAGAATCATCATTCATCAGAGAGTCTGTAAGAGATGATTCCCGAGCAGTAGAACCACCAGTTGACTCATATCTGATGTAGTCTAAGCCATGGATTATGGTGTTGAGGCCGCTATCTTGGACGAACTTGGAGCTTTATTGCCTTGTTGCTGAGCAGATCCTGATGTACCAGTAGATAGAGGAGGAGGAGGGAGCAACTAAGAAGATCCTGATGCTCCTAAAGTACCTGGAGCACCAGAAGCGCTTGCTGGAGGTGGTGGAGGAGGTGGCTGTGGAGGTGGAGACCCAGAAGGAGTTCTTAGTAAGTCATGTTTCTTTCTTTTCTTCTTGCGAGCTTCATCCAAATCTGCAAGAAGTTGATTTAAGTAATCACGCTCCAATGACTTTTGCAGTGCGACAAACAGATTCTTGTGATCTTCATGAGCTTCATAGGATTTGTCTTCAAACATTCTTTATTGGATAATTTCCTTCATATCAACGGCCGGCAGATCACTGAAATGAGTTCGAAGTGGAGCTTGCATTGCCCAGTCAACTGCATCGGTAACAATCTCATTAACAACTTTGCTCACTTTCTAAGAAATATTAAGATTCTCTAAATTATACAAACAAGACCCATGTTTGTCCAACCTTTCCTCCAGAGCTAATTTATCCTGTATCAAATTCACCATGTGTTGCTCAAGCTCACCTATGCATTGTAGTAAGATCAGATCTGCGGTGCTTTGTTTAGGTAGAGGTGGTGGTGGTGGAAGAGTTGTTGTTGTTGTGATTGTTGTAGTTGTTGCTGTTGACGTTGGGAGTGGAGCATGAACAGTTGGAGAGTCTGATTGTGGCGTAGTGAGGTTAATAACCGGAGTGGTTATTGGAGGAACCGATGAGGTGTCCTGATGAATAGGGACTGTGACCATTGACTGAACCTCTGATTCAGCATTGGGCTTCTCTGGTTCTTCTTCTTGTGGCTTCTCCATGAAGAATTGATCAGTGAAGCTAATGTATTTTTCAAGATTATGTAGAGAAGACAGGGTTCCAGTAGAGCTTGCAGGTTCTTTAAGAATCACCTAATCTTCAATTGGGAGTTTGAGGTTCTCCTGAACATTTGGGTAAGCAGTTGTAGTAAACTCTTCATCCAAATGCTCAGGGTTTTGTTGAGTAGAAGCATCAAAGACCGCTAAGTCCATGGGTTCAAGGTTTGGTCCAGAATGAACCACATGACTTGGTTGAGGATGAAACACTACAACATTACCAAGGTTTGATCCAGCCTGGCCTTCATCTTGTTTACCAGGGTTTGATCCAACCTGGCCTTCATCTTGAACTCCAACATTGCTCTCAGTAAGCTCCCTGTTGGATGCATCTTTCTCTTTGCTAATATGAGTCATTATCTCATCAGACTCCGTTTCACTGTCTGCAAGGGCTAGATCAGCATTCAAAGAAGGAGATTCTGCACTTCTAGAGGGTCCAGTGGTCATAGGAGTGCGCCTCTGAAAGATATATTGATTGGTTGGGCTCTTCTTTTTTGGAGTCTGAAGGGTGAGTAGATCATAAGCAGCTTGTTCTTCAATGACTTTCTCTTTTCCCTTCCCTTGTACTTCTGGAAGCGGTTAAAATTTCCCAGAGTCAGGTTCCCTAAGCACCACCGAACGAGCTGGACCCTGATTCCTTGCCTCAAGATCTTTCAAGCTTAGTTCTATAACTCGTTGGTAGTCAGCTTCCTCATCATCAAGCCTAGGTTCTAGAATAGGAACACCTTCATTAGCAAATTCATCCACCAACTTGAGTGGACTTTTAGGCTTGTATCTTTTTCCCACTAAACCACTGTTCGATCTTTTAGCTGGTGATGGTTCGTCAGGAGTTTCCTTGACAAGCTCTTTTTTTCTTGAACTGCTTTTGATGGTTTAGTGGGTGCTGGTTTAGGTTTGGGTGATTGAGAAGAAGTAGGTTTGGGAGCCTTGTCACCAGCGGGTTTTGAGACTTTAGTTGCCTTAGGTGACGGGGGCTTGGTTTGCATAGCAGCCTTGGGTTTAGTAACCTTGGTAGCTTTAGGAGATTCGGGTACTGCTTCTTCCTTTGCCATACCGCGTTCTGCATCTAGATATCATTGATACTCAGCGACATGAGCCAGTTATCTGCCGTAGTATGGAGCTCTTTTAATTGCATCAGTGAGTAGAGCATCAGGTATCGGCATTCCAAATACTTCCCTACCATCCTTTCTAACAGACCTGAGAGTGCCAAGAACGTGATCCTTATGCGAGTAGTGAAGAGGTGAACCAGTTCTTGGGTGTATGTTGTGCATGGTTTTTAGGTGATGGATGATAAGTTTGGTGAATCTGATGCTTGGGATAAGCAAAGGAATGGACTTCTTCTTACCACATGAAGCTGTTAACAGACTCTTCTTGTCAGTGAGAAAGGTTTGTATTGATTGAACAAATTCTTCCCAAATCCTCTCAGCATAGTCGATGTTAAAGCGATGAATGATACCCTAAAGAATCTGAAGCACAGGATGTCTAGGCCTATCATGTCCATCAGTTTTACCCATAAGGCACATGTTTATCATGGACAAGATGGCTCTTCATGGTTGATAAAGAGCGTTAACAGACATTACAGACACGTTCTTGAGCATCCAGGGGTATCCTAGAGTGTTGACATATTCGATAATAGCATCACTCGAGGGAGGAGCCATAAATGGATCATTATCATTGATTGGTGTGATTTGAAGTGCATCTCTGAGAATATCTTTGGGAAGATTGAACCATTGCTCATCCAACTGACAGCTGTATAACCCAGTAGTTGAGTCATAACGCATGGTGTCCCAGAACTGCTAAATGTAGATTGCAGGAATCATAGAGGATGTCGTAAAGGCCCTAAAGAAGTTGGTGTTTTTCAGTATGGCCACAGCAACCTTGAAGATTGGATTCCTCTGTGACTTCAGTACATCTAGCACATAGTTACTTTTACCGATAGGCACCCATTTGCGGAGTGGTAAAATCTGATCATCCGTTCTGATTGGTGGTGCGATAGCAGGAGCTTGTTCAGCAAGAACATCATCGGCAGGAGTATTCATGTCAGCCATAGTATCTACACAGGTAAATCCAACAGCAGGACATACATACTGATACATGATGTTAGAGTGGAGCAACTCACTACTGACAACTCACTATTGAATTCTATTAAGAATCCTAAACTCGCTACAGACAATTCGCGAGTATATTGTATTAGAAACACTTAACTCGCTACCAAATTAGAAAATTTTGAAATAGAGGGTTGAATATTTTAATATTAACCAAAATCCTCTTCAACTTGCTATTGGATAGCGAGTTGCCTGTTCATAATAAAATAATAGAATATATTCAACTCGCTAACGTCAACTCGCTAACGTCAACTCGCTATTAAAAATTACTTAACTCGTTAGAAAATTTGGAAAATTTGAAATAGTGGGTTGAATATTTTAATATTAATGAAAATCTTCCTCAACTCGCTACTGGGTAGCGAGTTACCTGTTCATCATAAAATAATAATAAATTATATTTAACTCGCTACCAAGAACTATCACCCAACTCGCTAATAAGCACACAACTAACACGCTGTGACCTAAAACCGCTTATACCCTCAAACAAGATCAAGAAAACACATAATTAATACTTAGACAACATCATCAAGCATATTGAAACTTTCACAAACAACAAACAACAGCAAACAATGATCTTTGACCATAACAGGTCAAACTAAGCCACGAAAATCATCAAGACCACAAAATAATGAAAGGGGATACAAATTAAACATGAACGAGGCATCATTCATACATTCTAACCCTAACCCAGCAAACAAAATATCATTCCAAACACAAATAGAGACTTAGATGATAAAACTAAATGAACTCATTGATTTAGAGCGATTCAGTGTGATTAAGACCACCATGTTTTAGATATAAGATGTTTACAAGATATAGAACATTATACAAAAGGTACCTTAGCAAGAATAGCTACAAAAATCATAAATCAAGATAAGTTTCAAAGTAGCGAGTTGCGGGTTAGGTTTTTTAGAGAAAAAGGTTGACCAAATTTTTAGAGAGTTTGACCAAAAGACAACTCGCTGACTTATATATACCATTAACAGTTTCACACTTTGGCAGATTTAGTCCCTTTACCTCCTAAGACCTTTTCGATGAGGTTTAAAGTATTAATAAGGTTTATACAAGTTTTAGAATTGGCACAAATGGTCCTTATAGTTATATAAGCCTAGGAAACATTTAGCAAATTGCACATAAGTCCCTAAAATCATAAATTATTAACAATTTTGGCCTTTTGAGTTAAAATACATTTAACTCCCCTTCAAATTGTAACCCCGTTAACTACAAAAACCTTTTACCAATTAATTATTTGATGAATTAAAATGCCCGTTAGATGTCATAAATTTGAAAACACTCTCCCCCTCAATCAATGACCCATTTTCTATCTAAAGAGTTGTTGTCGTTGATTGAGTGTTAAATTTTGAGAAAAGTCCAAGTCTGATTGATTTTCAAACAACATTTTTCCACCATATGTAAGACACAAATAATTTCCTGAAGAATCATAGACGGAAAATTATTTTGATAAAAAGAAGACTTCTCTTCTTTATCAAGAAATAATGCACTGAAGAGTACATTAGATCGAGGGTGCACAGATATGAAGTAATCCATGCCCGAGAGAACTTAATCACCCGTTGATAGGAACAACCTTCTTTTTGGCGACATGATTTCCTCATTTTGAAGAGCGGGTTACAGTCAGAAATAACTACAAGCCATTAAGACATGTTTTGAAAAGTTTAAACTTTCATTCGAGCTTCCTTTAAAGACCCGTGTCATTATTGAATGACATTTCTAGGTCCATAAATGTTATCGATAAACGGAAGACATGTCCTGAAAACTATTTTTGGTTTTTTCTATTGTCTAATTTTTATGGTTTTTGCAGGTTTTATATTTTTGTATTTTCTTTTTGGTTTTAAATATGTATATATTTACATAGGATACATGAAGCAAATCCATTACTCATCCTTGTCATCCTTAAGACGTTTGAGTGTCTCTGGCTTCATACACTTCATGCCAAGCCATGGGAGAATGAATTTGAATCGTTCTCTGGGCAATGCCTTAGTGAAGATATCCGCCAGTTGATATTCAATCCTCATGAAATACAGCTCAACCACTCCATTCTCTACTTGTTCTTTAATGAAATGATGTCGGATGTCGATGTGTTTAGACCGAGTGTGACAACCGTGATTTGAGCAGGTTAGTTTATACCTTTCGAAATGGCTAAGTGTCCATTTTGTATGTTTCTTGCGTGCTATGTGTTCATAATGTAGGTTGAAGTGGTTTACATATGTGCATGATGTCATTTTAGAGGTAAATAATTATCTTATTTTGTGTGCATATAAGTTTGGTGTTAAGTATTCCATTTGTTCACGTGTGGTGATAATGGAAATAAAAGACGTGTCACATGCATTGCTACGTCAATTCTTGGTTTTTAAGAGTTAAGCGTTTATAATAAGTGTAAGTTATTGGAAAGGAAGCATGTGAGTGAAATACAGAAGTTGCAGAAACTTATCCATAAATAGGAAAGGAGATGTGAAATGAAAAGTTAAATTTATAATAAAGTTTAATTAAGTAGCTTCTAAGTAAAAAGTTAACCAAATAACATAGGGGTTTTTACTAGAAATAAAGGTAATGTAAATATAGTATATTTGATAATATATATATATATAAATATATATATATATATATATAAATTATAAAGAAATATATATAGATATTAGTATTATATATATATATATATATATATATATATATATATATATAATTAAAGGGGGCGTACGGTTTATAAAGAAAAGGAAAAAAATATTGTTTTTATTTAAAAATTATAGTTGGAATAGGATTCTACTTAGATAAGTTTATATAATAAAAACCCTAGTCATATATTTCCCCTTCTTCTCTTTGTGCCGTGAGATCCAACCCCAAAACCATAAGGAGTGCCGAATTTTGCTAGATCTAAGAATCATTTAAGAGTTGTGGTTTAGGTGCTAGTAATCAAGGTAAGTGTGTTCTTCTTAGTTAGATTTGTATATTCATGTAACAAAATTAATGATGGATCTAGGGTTTCATAAAAATACAGAATATTAATGATATTTAATGATGCTAGAGTGATTAGGGCTTAATTAGGGCCATGTTCATGCAATTGGTTATGTTAGATTTGTGTTAAAACTTGATTTAGGGTTAAGCAGAATTTTGGGTCGTGTTCAACGACTAATATCTAGATGATAAAAACGTGTATTGATATGTTTCTTGAGTCTATGAATAATCCAAAAGAGTCTACTTTCCAGAAAATCTGACCTCGAAGGTTTTTAAGGTCATGAAGTCATTCAAATAATCTCTGCAACAAAAGTGGTTAAAATAGTAAATATGGGTCAGAATTAGGTCATGTTTGTGAGGGTGAAACCCTAACTTAAATGTGGAATTAAGCTTAGACCTTCTACAGTAGTTAAGCTCTATATGTTTATTAACCTCACACCAATTTTTAGCCTTTGATTAGTTGTCTAAGTATGGTTAGCAAGGTCAAACATTTTAGTGTGCAATCAGATCCGAATTGGAACAGTTTTGATGTTGGATTTTATTTGGGGTAGTTGCACATGTAATTAATACTTGGGAATCACAAGGTATTTAATAAACACATAAAGGAGCTTAGATGATTTTTGGTATAATTTATAAAGGTCAGAAAGTATGGTTTTTAAGTTGGTTAAGACACGCTAAAATTTTGCACTTTTGGATAAATTGTAGTTAACTATTATAATGTGTTAACAAGATGGTTAAGGTTGGGCATGGTGTCGGGGCGACCCATGATGGTTAATCAAACCCTTAGACATCCATCATATGAGTGTTACATGGACTTGAGCTTTTAGCTTGGTCGCGTGTAACACGTTTGTGTTTGTATTGTGTAGCTTGTGTTGATATTGTTTGGAAGCTGCTTGTGCATCAGGTGAGTTTCATAGTCCCTCTTTTCACATCGCTTTTAAATTGGGATGGAAATGATGCAAATGGATTTGAAATGTTCTAATTACTGTGATTATGTGTCTTTATTTTGAAAGTGTATGGACTTTACTTGGCTATTGTATGTTACGTGCTAAATGCTTATGTGTATTTGGATCGGGGGTAACGTTCCTACCCATTTGTTGTGATATCGGGATCGAGGGTAACGTTCCTACCCATGTGAAGTGACAGTTTTAATGGATCGGGGGTAACGTTCCTACCTAATTGTTGATATTTGTTGGATCGAGGGACACGTTCTGTTCCTATGCTTGTTTTGGTTACATTTTCATGCTAGCTTGTATGATAGTAAAGTAATTGTCCTGCCATGTTTACATTAATCACAGTAATTGTTTATACGCTTTGATTTTTGTGTCTTAAACCTATGTCTCTAACCAACCTTTGTGTTGACATTTTAAGCATCATTTTTAGGTAATCTTCTTGAGGATAAGGAAGTTAGGAAGAGTGGCTAGTGAGATCGTAGGCTTGCATGCAGAGTCATTCTCCTAGAGATTTTATTTATGTCATTTGAATTGTTTGATACTTAGATGTTTGTTGATTTTGTTTAGACTTTTAGATTATGTTTCCTTGTGGTATGACTTTGCTATCATAATTCAAGACTCCTTTATCTTGTATTGGGTATTGTCATGACACATAGTGTCCCATTTGATTATCCTTTTCATTTAGTTCTCTTTATTGTTGACACCATTGTGTTGTGATGATACCCATGATGTTACGCCTTGTGTTTCCGCCTAGACAGGGTGTGACAGATTTGTTTCAGAGCCTTTGGTTATAGAGAAGTAGGTGGTTGAGCCTAGATTATAACCTTGGGGTCCTTCATGTAGATGCATTTAGGGCTTAAGTGTTTAATGCTATAACTGCTATGCTTCCCCTCTATTTTTGCATAGCTTATATATCTCGTATTTTGCTAAGTTGTCATTTTAGTTATTTTTCCTACCATTATCTGATATGATATGTATTACTTTCTTAGTATTTTAGCTATGTTTTTCCCCCACCCGTAAGAAGACTCGTTGGGGAACCATTTTCCCAACTAGACTTAAGCATTATAAGGAGCCTCTTGTGGAACCGAAAGAGATAGGATAGTTGATCGTTTGTCGGATGAGCCTAATAGGGTTGGACCCGCGAAGTTGAGTGATTCTTGTGGAGGCAAAGTCAAACCCAAGCGAGGCCCGGCATAAGTTTATCCTGTCCATTACCTCGTCATGTTGTTGTTGATTATTTCTTTTGGATATTTTGTATTTTGGGAGTCATTGTGAGACTTTTGTTCCTTTATGTCGTTTCAATTTTATTTTGATATAAGTAAGTAGTTATTTATTGGAGCATCCTTTATGTGTTATGTGGTAGTGATTTAAGATGTGCAATGTGGTATATGTACTTATATGTGAGTAATCATTGAGATGTGTAGTCTTGGAAGTAAGTACACGTATGAAAGGAGGCAATTATAATTATGGCGGCCGACATAATTATAAAGGCATCACACACGTGGACATGTGACCATTATTGCATTGATTGATGTTTGTTTGTTACTTGGTAGTGTGAGGTGTGGTAATGTTTGCAATCCTGATAAGGATGGTTATATGGTTAGGGAATTATTCTCTTAACCTAATGTGCGGATGTGTTATGGATAGTTGTGTAGATAGTAAGTTTTCCTTCTATCTAACGTTTGCGGATACATATTAGTACTACTATTACTATTATTGAGGTTGTTCGTTTGCTCGATTATTCGTTCGGATTCCTAACTCTAAGTGTAGAATCCCTTCATCGTACTTTGTTGTAAGGAGGTCCTATCTTCCTATTCGACGTCTTGATGTATATTGGTTGTTCGGATCTGCTGCTTTTGGTTATTAGTACATTTCACTGGTTTTCCCGTAAGTTGACTTCTCGTAGGAATATCAGAATTTTTCCTTTTAAGCACTATTTGTTCGTGACAATTTAGTACGGATATTTACTCCCTTGGTTGTATATCTCTTGGTTTTCGTAACCCGTTGGCGACGTGTTAGTATCGATGCTTTTAGGTTTGCTCTGTTGATCGTTATTTCGGATAAGACCTTACGTTTTCTTTTGGATCCGTAACGTCTTGCATAAGTTTCTCTTGTACGAGTTCGTTTGATTTTATTCTGAGTATATGGTTTTTGGTATTTTCTTTCGTTTTCAAACAACAGAATGGTGTTAGAGTCTGTACGGTGTTTTAAAATCCCTTTTGGTATTGCGGTGTCCTTTGTTTGAGTAACATATAGTATAATTGATGTCGAATTATAAAAAAAACCCTTTTGAAGAATATCTTGGTGATGTTTGGCGAAAACTGTGTTTAAAATGATTATTGTGAATAAAATGTGTTTAAAATGATCGTTGTGAATAGAACATGTTTAAGTGGCCTATACAATTAAGTTATGAAAATTGTCGTGTGGTTATTAAATTCTAAATTTTATTATGAAAAGTAGGTTTAAAATGATTCATGGTAGTAAGATGCGATACACCATTAGATAACTATCTCTAGATTTTTATGACAACCATGATTAAAATGAATTTTACAAAGATTAGACTTCAGACATTTTTTTTAAAATGATTTTTATATTTAAAACGACTTTCTTTATTTTAAATTGATTTTTTTATAAAAACATTATTTAATTGGTTCTTTCGAGTAAAGTCGATTGTTGGTATAAGAATTTTGTCTTTCGTATTTATAAGTTCTGGTGCGTAATGATTTTCGTTATGTGTTTCTTTTGTCGTGGTACGCCTGTTGATTTTTTTTCGTTTGCGTTTTCACTCGGTACATATATGTATCCTTTCTTTCAAAGGATTCTTATGTCATTTGATCCACGTCTATTTGCATATGTGGAATCCCCCATATGTATTCTAGCCGTGATTCGATATTCGTTCGTTATCCTATTCGATAGTTCGTAATCCTTAGAATTTGTTGATACCGTCGGGTCGTGGAAGCTTTGGTGTGATTGTGGGAATGGGCTGATTGTCTAAGAATAAGGTGGTGATAGTATGTCATGAGAAGGTGGTTAGGATATCGTTAGAAGGTGATGAGATACTTCGGGTTCAAGGTGAACGTACTCAAGGAGTCATGAAAACCTTATTGAACACGAAGGTAGATGAACTGAAAGTGAATGATACTTCCGTCGTACGAGATTTGGTTGATATGTTCCGAAATACTTGTCGATGACCACCGCAATGACAAGTTGAGTTCCGTATAGATTTAGTTCCTGAAGCGACGCTAGTCGCGAAGTCTCCATATCGTCTAGCACCCTCGGAAATGCAAGCATTGTCTGAACAACTTCAAGAGTTGCAAGACAAAGGTTTCATACGACCTAGTCATTTTCTGTGGGGAGCACCAGTGTCGTTTGTTAAGAAGAGAAGCATGGAGTTCATTTGAAGTTAGTGTTGGAATTACTGAGGAAGGAGAAGCTGTATGCCAAGTTTTCTAAGTGTGAGTTTTGGTTGGAAGAAGTGCATTTTCTTGGTCACGTGGTCAACCATAACGTAATCATGTGGACCCGAGTAAGAGTGAGGAAGTGAAGAATTAGGAAGTACCTAAGACACCATCCGAGATATGATTATTCTTAGGATTGACAGGTTACCTACCTACGTTTCATCGCAAACTTTTCTAAGATTGTTAAACCTATTACTTCCCTAACTGAGAGGAATCAGAAGTATGAGTGGGGCACATAACGAGAAGAGGTTTTCCAGACATTGAAGAATGATTTGTGTGACGCTTTGATAAATCGAATGTAGTGGATGATGCATTGAGTAGAAAGGGAGAGTGAAACTAAGACGAGTAAGAGCAATGTCCATGACTATCCAGTCAAGTGTTAAGGACAAGATATTGGCTACTTCAAGTGAGACATCCAAAGTAAAGAACGCGTCAACAGAAATGCTGCGTGACCTGGACCAACAAATGGAAAAGAGGGCATATGATGGTTAGTACTTTATGGATTAAATTATATAGTGAATATGAGTATGGAATTCGCTACTATCTAGGTAAGGCAAATGTGGTGACTGACGCATTAATATGAATAAAGAGTGAAACCTAGGCGTGTTCGAGCGATGGCTATGACCATTTAGTATGGAGTAAGAGGAATGATACTGGCAGCCTAAAGTGAGGCGTTCAAGCAAGAGAAAGTACTCGCAGAAAGATTACGTAGTTTAGATCAACAGATAGGAAGGAAAGAAGACGAGAGTTTGTATTTTATGGATCGTATTTAGGTTTCATTGGTGGGAAGTGTAATGGATGAGGACATTCATCAAGATACTTAGTATATCCAGGAGCGGATAAAGAGTACTATAACCTTCGTGATATGTAGTGGTGGCCAGGAATGAAGAGAGATATTGCTATCTACGTTACTAAGTGTCTAACTTGTGCAAAAGTGAAGGCTGAGCATCAAAGACCTTCGGGTTTATTGCAACAGCCTGAGATACATGAGTGAAAATAAGGTAGAATTATCATGCATTTTATCACTAAATTTCCAAGGTCAAAGTAGTAGGTATGATATGATTTTGGGTGACGATCGATAGATTGACCAAGTCACTTTATATTTCTAGCTATACGAGAAGATTGCAAGAGGAGAAGTTGGTAAGGGTTAATATTTATGAAATAGTAGCAACGAATGGAGTTCCAGTGTCGATCATCTCAGATTGAGATGGGAGATTTACTTCATGGTTTTGGCAGACGCTATAGAAAGTGTTAGAGACGTAATTGGATTTGAGTACTACTTAGCATCCTCAAGCGGATGGACAAAGTGAACGTATGATTCAGACTTTGGAAGATATAATGAGGGCATGTGTTATCAATTTTAGTGGTAGTTATCGTTCGAGCATTCGGTGTGCTCCGTTTGAAGCTTTGTATGGAAGGAAATGTAGGTTGCCTGTTCTATGGGCAGAGCTTGGAGAGAGTAGTTTGATTGGACTTGAGTTAGTGCAAGAAACGACTGATAAGGTAGTATTGGTAAAGGAAAAGCTCTAAGCGGCGAGATATCATCAAAAGAGCTATGTTGATTATAGGCGTAAGCCGTTAGAGTTGAGGTGGGAGATCGTGTATTGTTAAAGGTGACGCCTTGGAAGGACGTAGTTCGTTTTGGAAAGAAGGGTAAGTTAGCACCGAGATATGTAGGACCATTTGAGATCCTTGAAAGGATTGGCCTTGTAGCTTATAGGTTGAGGTTACCTGATGAGTTGAGTAGCGTGCATGACATATTTTATGTGTCAAATCTGAAAAAGTGTCTGGCGGATGCTAATTTGCATGTGCCATTGGATGAGATCAAGGTTGACAAGACACTTCGTTTTGTCGAGGAACCTATAGAGATTATGGATCAAGAAATTAAGAAGTTAAAACATAGGAAGATAGCACTTGTGAAAGTTAGATGGAATTCGAAACGTGGTCCTGAGTTTACATGGGAACACAAAGACCATATGAGAATTAGGTATCCACAGTTATTCATGGACCGAGTTATTGAACCTGCTAGTAAAATCTCGGGATGAGATTTCCTCAAGGAGGAGATACTGTGACACCCGTGAATTGGGCAGGTTAGCTTTACCTTTAGATATGGATATGATTAAGTGGTGTGCTATATGATTATCATGTGTGATAAGTGGTTTTAGTATGTGCTTAAGATCATTTTGAGTTGTATGGGCATCTCATTTTGATCATGTTTGTGGAAAGTGATTGGTATTCCATTTGTTCACATGCGGTGATAATGGAAATGATTGGCGTATAGTATGTAATGCTATGTCAAATATTTAGATTATTGTGGATTAAGCGTTTGTGGAAAATGTGTCATATTGGAAGAGAGTTAAGTGAGTGAAATGTGGAGGTTTATATCATGAGAGCGTTATGAGAAAAAGTGTGGCATTTAGAAAATAAAATAATGAGTGAAATATATAGGTTTGTGGCAAACTTCTAAAAATAGAAAGTGGTTTGGTGAAATGAAAGTTATTTTTAGAAAGGTTAGTAAGTAGCGTTTAAGTAAAAAGGTTTAATCAAATTAGCTTTAATTTTTTTTATAAAAACTTAAGGTAATGAAAGCTAAAATAGTTAAATTAATAATTAAATATATATATATATATATATATATATATATATATTATATATATATATATATATATTATAATAATAAACATATATATAATAAATTATTATTAAGGGTGCGTCGTTTAGGGTTTTAAGAAAAAAAAATTTAACCTTAATTGATTTGGGCAGGACTTCAAAGAAATAGTTAAATAATCAACTGGCCCATCACTTTCTCTCTTTGCTGTTGCCCGTCGAACTTGAGTCCCAAACCCTAAGGAAGACAAAATTTTTAAATCACCGACAATCTAGGTGTTAGATCGTGTTAATTCAAGAAAGATCGTTAGGTATGTTCTTCTTCCTTGTTTATTCTTTTAATTCATGTAACATCATTTATCATGGATCTAGGGTTCACATAAAATACATAATATTAATGATATTTAATGATGTTAGAATGATCAGGGCTTGATTGGTCTGTATCATGCAATGGGTAGGTTAGATTTGCGATAAAAATTTTGATTTAGGATAAGAAGAATTTAGGGTTGTGTTTACGAGTGATTATCTCCATGATGGTAATAGTTTTTTTTACTCATTGAATGTACTTTCCAGAAAATCTGACCTCAAAAGTTTTTAAGGTCGGGAAGTCATTCAAATATTATTTACACTAAAAGTTGTTAAAACAGTAAAATACGAGGTTCAGATTTAGTCATGTTGTGATGTATAACCCTAACTATAATCGCAGAATTGAGCTTAGCCCTTCTACAGTAGTTAAGTTCCATATGTATATGGAGAAACCCCAGAAGGATACCTTCTGATTTTTATGTCTAAGTATGGTTAATAAGTCCAAAATGGTTTTAGTGTGCAATCAGATCCGGATTGGGACTGTTTTTGAAGTTGTGATTATTTCTTAGTAGAACTTGTGCATGTAAATGCTTTTAGGAAATCCCAAAGGTGGTTAATTACTCATAAATGAGCATGGGTCATTTTTTGGTATGACTTCTAGGGTCAATAAGTAAGGGTTTGGAGTACGTAATCATTGATAAAAATTCTCAATTTAGAGTTAATTTATAATAAATAGAGTGGAAGGGAGTTATGAAGGGTTAAATTGGGCATGGGTGTCGGGTGAACCCATGATGTTAATTAAACCCTTAATATCCATCATATGAGTGGTTTACATGGCATGAGCATTTGCTTGGTCGCTGTAACACATTTGTGTTTTAAGTGTAACTTGGGGAATATTTGTTTGTTAAGCTGCTTGTGCTTCAGGTGAGTTTCATAGCCCTTCTTTTCTTATGATTTTATTAGGGTGGAAATGATGCAAAGTATTTGGAAATGTTTTGATTACTGTGCTAAGTGTTTGTCCAATGATGCATGAACTATACGAGACTATTTTATGTTGTGTGCAACATTTTTATGTATGTATATTTAGAATGTAATCTAAGTCAGGGGTTACCTACTAGTTATCCATGGCCTGTTTAGTGGAAGGTACGTTGCCTATAGCGGGGATATGTTACTTTGAGAGTATCCACGGCCGGGGCTAAGGGGGTAACCACAGGGACCTTGGTATGATTGAGACGTCTTATAAACTTACTTGGGGAAATCGTGTAGAGTGGATTATATTGGATTTGGATTGTATTTGGATGTTATCTGCTACCTGTAGTGATAGTATCTTTATTATCTCTGCAATGTTTGTCTTTATTATCACAGTAATGTGCATTTGGATTTTATATCGTGTCTTAAACCTATGACTCTCACCAACTTTATGTTACGTTTTTTAAGCATCATTTTCCAGTGAGTATCATGATGATACGAAGATGTTTAGGAAAAGGGCTCGAGAGACGCCTAGCATTGCATGTGAGTTGTCTTAATCCTATCTTTTCATTTATACAATGTTTTTTTGCTTGATACTTATGTTGGGAGATTGTTAGTATTTAAATTTTTTTGTTTCGTGTACGATATTACTTTTGTAATGCAAGACTCCTATATCTGTTTGGGAGATTGTCATGACACATAGTGTCCATTTGATTACTTCCTTCATTTAGATTTCTCTATGGTAGACACCATTGTGTTGTGATGATATCCATGATGTTACGCCTCGTGTTTCCGCCTAGGTAGGGTGTGACATAAATGGCTCTTCGGAATCATGACGTAGTTAATATACTCATAAATGAACATAGGTGATTTTTGGGTTTAATATGGAGTCAAGTAATTAATAGGTATTTATTACGATAAGTCCACGTTAACATTCTGTCAGTTATGAACAAATAGGGACTTTAGAATGAACTTGTTAACGAAGTGGTTAAAGTTGGGTATGGTTCCCGTGGGTGACTCCATGGGGTTACTAAAAAAAGGAAACACCTTAGACATCCATCAATAATGATTGTTACATGTGCAATTAAGCTTTTGTCGTAGTAGCAAGTAACAGTGAGTTATTTTGTTGTTTAAGATTTGTGCTAGTTTATTTGTGAAGCTTTTTGTTGAATCTTTGGAAAGCAAAGCAAAAGGTGAGTTTCATAGCCCATTTTTTCTCATGTTATGTATAGGGTGAGAATGATGCTTGTTGTCGTGTTAAAAATTTTTTAAGCTTGCCAGTGGTTAGTGTAGTAGATCGTAAGGGCAGCGTTCCGTCCCGTTGTGTTATGATATGATGTGTTTGGTATTATGGATCCCAATATGCAAAATGAGGTTTGGCGGTGATAAGACTGCGTGAGCTAATATGAGGCCATGTAGCGCACATATGAATTTGGTATGATTGTGGATCATGGGCACGTTCCGTCCCGTTGTGGTTAATTGGTGTCATGAATTGTTTTGGTAATTGCACAGCCGTAATTGAAAAGTTTATTTTGGGATATTTGTTGTATGTCGTAAACCCATGATTCCTCGCTTACTTTATGTTTACTTTTTAAGCATCAATTCAGGTGAGCTTAATTGTGCTCAGATAAGCGAATGGCTAGAAAGTAGACCGTAGAGGCTGATTTATTTATGCTTTCTGTTTGAATAAATGCGTTTGCATGAATTGTTTGGATTATGTTTTGCATGTCATTTATTGACGAGACCTCTTTCTCATTAATAAAGACGACCATATAGGTTTGGGTTATTGGTTTTGACACTTTTGTGTCTTTTGCATTACAAAATTTTCATATTTTTAGTATTCTCTATTAACACCATGTGTTGTGATGAGATCCATTCTTGGTTTACCGCCTCGCAGTTCCGGCTGTGCGGGCAGAGACATATAGGTATCAAGACATTGTTTATAGATGAAGTAGTGGATAAGCAAGACTATAACCTAGGGTCCTTCCTTGTAAGACTCGATTCCATAGGGCTATAAGTTTTAATGTAATAACTGCTATGCTTCCCCTCTATTTTGCATATCTTCAAATTTATATATTTTTGCTAAGTTTTCATTTTAATTATTTGTACTAACCATTATTTGATATAATAATATTACTTCTTATATTTTTGTAGAGCTATGCTTTTATCCCTCACCCGTAAGAAGTCTCATAGGGGAACCATTTTCCCAACTGGACTTAAGCGTATAAGGAGCCTCTTGTGGAACCGAAGGAGATAAGGAAAGTTTGATCGTTTATTCGAGGCGCGTAATAGGCTGGACCCGCATAGTCAGGTGATTCTGCTGAGCAAGTCAAACCCAAGCGAGGCCCACATAAGTTAATCACCGATCCCTTTTACCTCGTCATTTGTTATAATGATTATTTCTTTCAGATATTTTCGTATTTTGGAATTCATTGGCGAGCTTTTCGTTCCTTTATCGTTCAGATTCAATTGATATAAGTAAGTAGTTTATTTATGGAACATCTTTTATGTGTTAAGTTTGAGTGGTTTAAGATGTGCAATGTGGTATATGTGCGTATATGTGAATTATGATTGATATGGGTAATCTTGGAAGTAAGTACCAACATGTATGAAAGAGCCCTTATAATTATGGGGCCAACATATTTATAAAGGGCATCACACAACGTAGGACTCTGTGACCATATGCTTTTTATTTGTGTTTGAATGTAAGGAGTAGTGTAATATGTTTTTTTATTGATATGTGTATTCATGATAAGGATGATGGTCAAAGTTGTTGTAACAAACTTTTTCTGAGTTTGACCAGTCAACCTTCCGAAAATGAGTATTGAAACAACTTTTACTGAATTTGAACTACTGAATTTGATTTTAAGCACAATTAAGCAAATTTTGAACAAATTTTGCCACGACTCTTACGATAGAACCGTAGGAAATCAATCTCAGTTGCATAGAACACAACTGAAATTAGCTCAATAAGTACAAAAGTCACTCAAATAAGCAGTTTTGACTCTTTGACCAAAAAGAAGCAGATTTGACTCGAAATAAGCAAATTTAGTAATTTTAGACACGAAAACCAGAATAAACACAGCTGACCAGGACCGAAAAAGCACAAAATAAGCTCAAATAAGCTCAAAATAAGCTCAAAATAAGCTGCTGAATAAGCTGACAAAATAAGCTGCTGAAATAAGCACTCCTAAACCACACTAAATCGCTCCTGCTGCTCTGATACCACTTGTGAGGTCTTGATTTAGGATCAATAAGCAATAGAGTGTTTAGTCTAGAGAGAGAAAGATTAGAAAGTAAGGAGAGAAAGAGGGAGGAGGAGGATTAGAGAAAATGATTAGATTTATTAGAAGACCCACACAAGACACCTAGAAACACACCTCACAAATGAGGTGGTGGAGGGGTATTTATACCCATTTTACAAGTATGAGCAAGGTGCTCTTGTCTTTTAGACTTTGGCTATTTAGCCAGGTTTCGTGACTTATTTTAGTCACGAACCTTTCATCTAACCAATTACACAATATTATTTTTCTAATTATTACAAGACTCGATCTCAATAAGATCGTCACTTTTTATCATTCCTAACAGATATTTATAGTAGACTTTCTAAATAAAGAAAGTGAAATGTGAAATGAAAAGTTATTTTTAGAAAGTTTAGTAAGTAGCGTTTATGTAAAAAGGTTTACCCAAATTAGCTTAGGTTTTTATGAAAACTTAAGGTAATAAAGATAATTAGTTAATTAATAATTAAAGAAGAAAAATAAAATAAAATAAATATATGTATGTATATGTAGAAATCGGCCCAAGAAAGGAAAAAGAAAAGAAAAGAGATTTTGGGCCTTATCTTAGGAGTTTGACTAGGATTATGATTCAAGTTAGTTAGATAAGAGATCCATAAGCTAAAAAAATGACTATTCAGCCCCCATATCCCTTTTGAGTCGACTTCCATCCCTAAGAACAAGGAGAACAAGAATTTGATCTAAGGTTTTGCTAGGGTTTGTGTTAGGAGCTAGTAATCAAGAGGTATGTATCCTTAACCTAGTTTAATTCTTGCATTCATGTAACATGTAATGTGATGGATCTTAGGGTTTATAAAAATTCAGTAATCATATAGAATTTTATGATCATATTGTGTTTAGGGATAATTTAGAAGCCCATTGATTATGCAACAGTGCGTTTACGATTTTGCGTTAGATCGCTTGTATTTAGGGTTTTGCAGAAATTAGTGGATGTGTTATTGAGATGCTTATCTCTATGATGGTAACGATTTTTAAGGTGTTTCTGGTGTCTAAACAGTAGCCCAAGGAATCTATTTTTCAAAAAATCTGGCCTCAAGTCGTTTTGAGTTCGGGAAGTCATTCAAATATTGATTACACTAAAAGTTGTCAAAACAGTAAATACGGGTCTGAATTAGGTCATGTTTGGGAGGGTAAAACCCTAACTTAAAAGTGGAATTAAGGTTAGCCAATAAACAATGGTTAAGTTCAATATGTATATAAAGGAAACCTTGAAGATTAGCCTATATGGTTGTGTTGTGTTATAGTATGGTAATGAGGGCCATACATTTTAGTGCGCAAACAGATCCGAATTGGGACAGTTTTGAAGTTGGATTTTATTTGGGATAGTTGCACATGTAATGAGGACTTGGGAATCACAAAGTAGTTAATAAACTCATAAATGAACTTAAGTTATTTTGGTATAATTTATCAAGGTCAGCAAGTAAGGTTTTTAAGTTAGTAAAGATACACTAAAATTCTGCATTTCTGAATAAATTGTAGTTAACTAGTGTAATGTGTTAATGAGGTGGTTAAGGTTGGGCATGGTGTCGGGGTGACCCATGATGGTTAATCAAACCCTTAGACATCCATCATATGTGTGTTACATGGACTAGAGCTTTTAGCTTGGTCGCGTGTAACCGTGTTTATTTATTTGTATAGTTGCGAGATAGGAATTGGAAGCTGCGTTTTGAGCATTCAGGTGAGTTACATAGTCCCACTTTTTATTGCGTTTTAAACTTGGGATGGAAATGATGCAAGTGTTGAAATGAGTTTTAAATTGCTGTGATTATGTGTTAGTGTAAATGCATAGACTATTATGTGACTGATATGCGTTATGTGCTACATGTTATGTGATGTGATATTGATGTGTGAACTAAGTCAGGAGGGTTACTTGCGGGTATCCATGGCCTGTTTAGTGGAAGGAATTGTTGCCTAGTCAGGAGGATTACTTGCGGGTATCCATGGCCTGAGCTAGAGGGAAAGAGATTTGGTATGATCCAAGAGCGATTTAGGTCGTCTGCTTGGTGTCTGAGGGATCGGATGAGTACGCCTACTCAAGTGTTGGTTGAGGGATCGGATGGGTACGCCTACCCAGTATATGATTTGTTGGTTTGATTTGATTGGATTGAATTGCATGTTAGCTTGTATGTTAGTTAGCATAATTGCCATGCAAATGTATTATTTTATAATCACAGTAATTCGGTTAAATTGTTTTGGAATGGATTGGATATGTGTGTCTGAAAACCTATGTTTCTCACCAACCGTTGGTTGACGTATAAGCATCATTTTTAGGTATTCAGCAGGATGAGGTTAAAGTTAGGAAAAGTGGCTAGATGGACCGTAGGCAGCTGGCGAAGTTTAGTTATCTAGATTTTGTTTATTTGTTTTGATTTGGATGTTGAATGATATTTGTCTTTGCTCGGTTAGAAAGTTTGGATGTCGCATGTCATAGCATTGACGTGAATTCCGTCATTTCAATGTTAGACGCCTTTTGGATTTTGTTGATGTGTTTGGGTATTTTCATGACACTGCGTGTCTATACCTTGTATTTTATGCATGTTTTAGTTTCTCTTTTTATAGACGTGCAATGTGTTGTGATGTTTCTCTTCTCTGTCGCACTCGCATTTACCGCCCTTGCACGGGTAAAGAATGTGTTCTTTGTGAGATTGGTTTATCAGAGCCAGGTTATGAGAGTGGTGGGTTAAGCCTTAGATAATACACCTTAGGGGTCCTTATGTAGTGCATTTAGGGCATAAGTGTTTTATGTATAAACTGCTATGCATTTCCCCCTTATTTTTGCATTGCTTATTTATCTCATATTTTGCTAAGTTGTATTTTAGTTATTTTGCCTTCTATTATCTGATATGATATGCATTAATTTCTTAGTATTTTAGATATGTTTTTCCCTCACCCGTAAGAAGTCTCGTTGAGAGAACCATGTTTCCCATACTGGAACTTAAGCGTTATAAGGAGCCTCTTGTGGAACTGAAGGAGATAGGATGGGGAGATAGGATAGGAGAGTCGTTTTGGATGCGCGTAATAGGGCTGGACCCGTAGAGTCGGGTGAATCTTGCGGAGGCAAAGTCAAACCTAAACGAGGCCCAGCATAAGTTTATCCCGTCCCTTACCTCGTCATGTTGTTATTGATTATTTCTTTTGGATATTTCTATTTTGGGAAGTCGTGCGAGACTTATCGTTCCTTTTATGTGTTTCAATTTTATTTTGATATATGTAAGTAGTTATTTTGATGGAGCTTCCTTTATGTGTTATGTTGTTTAGTGGTTTAAGATGTGCAATGTGTATATGTGTTATATGTGAATTATGATTGAAATGGGTAGTCTTGGAAGTAAGTACACGTGTGAAAGGAGGCACTTATAATTATGGTGGCCAACATAATTATAAAGGCATCACACACGTAGACTTGTGACCATGATTGCATTTATTTATGTTTGGTTGTAAGGTGGTAGTGTAATATGTTTTTTATATGTGTATTCATGATAAGGATGGTGGTATGGGTAGAGAATTATTCTCTTACCCTAATTGGAGGATATGTTAAGTTGAGTTGTATAGATAGTAAGTTTCTCTTCTATCTAGTATTTGCGGATACCTAGTATTGCTATTATAGAGGTTGCTCGTTTGCTCGGTTGTTTGTTTGGATTTCCTAAGTCTAAGCTTAGCATCCCTTCATCGTACTTTGTTAGTAAGGATACCCGATTTTTCCTATTCGACGTCTTGATGTATATTGGTTGTTCGGATCTGCTCTTTCGGATATAGGCGTGTTTCGTTAGTTCTTTTGTTGCATTGATTACTCGTATGAGTATCAAACGTTTCTTTTAAGCACTAATTGTTCCTAACATATTAGTGTGGATCATTACTCCCTTGGTTGTATATCCCTTGGTTTTCGTAACCCGTTGGCGACGTGTTAGTATCGATGCTTTTAGGTTTGCTCTGTTGATCGTTATTTTGGATAAGACCTTACGTTTTCTTTTGAGTACGTAACGTCTTGCATGAGTTTTCTTGTACGAGTTCGTTTGATTTTATTTTGAGTATATGGTTCCTGGTATTTTCTTTCGTTTTCAAACAATAAAATTGTGTTAGAGTCTGTACGGTGTTTTATGATCCCTTTTGGTATTATGGTGTCCTTTGTTTGAGTAACATATTTTATAATTGATGTCTAATTATAAAAGCCCTTTTGAAGTATTGTGTTAGTGTTTGGGAAAAACTGTGTTTAAAATGATCTTTGTAAATAGAATATGTTAAATGGCCTATGCAAATAGGATATGAAAATTGTTGAGTGGTTAAATAAATTTTATTTTATTATAAAAAGCAGGTTTAAAGTGATTCATAGTGGTAAGGTACGATACACCATTAGATAAACACATCTCTAGAATTTTTTTTATTTTTTTTGAACAACCAGAGTGAATTTTATAAAGATTACATTTAAGACAATTTAAATTTATTCTTTAAAATGATTTTTATACTTAAAGTGACTTCTTATTTTAAATTTATTTTTATAAAAACATATTTAATTTGGTCTTTCGAGTAAAGTCGGTAATTGGTATAAGAATTTCCGTCTTTCGTATTGATTTTTTTATGTGTTCTTTTGTCGTGGACGCCTGTTGATTTTTTTTCGTTAGTGTCGTTCTACTCCTGGTACATATACGTATCCTTTCTTTCAAAGGATTTTTATGTCATTTGAGTATTGATTTTTTATGTGTTCTTTTGTCGTGGTACACCTGTTGATTTTCTTTCGTTGCATTTTTACTCGGTACATATATGTATCCTTTCTTTCAAAGGATTCTTATGACATTTGATCCACGTCTATTTGCATATGTGGAATCTCTTATATACATTCTAGCCTTTGACTCAATATTCGTTTGTTTTCCAAGAGGAAGTTTGTGATAGTATGTCATGAGAAGGTGGTTAGGATACTGTTGGAAGGTGAAGAGATACTTCAAGTTCAAGGGGAACGTACTTTAGGAGCCGCCAAAGCCCTAATGAACGCTAAGATAGATGAACCTAGGATAAGTGTTATACCCGTGGCGCGCGATATTACAGATGTGTTTCTGAAAGACTTGTTGGGGCTACCACCGCAGCGACAAGTTGAGTTCCGTATAGACTTAGTTCATGGAGCGACGCCGGTCGCAAAGTCTCCATATCGTTTGGCACCCTCAGAAATGCAAGAATTGTCTGAACAACTTCAAGAGTTGGAAGACAAGGGTTTCATATAACCTAGTCATTTTCCGTGGGGAGCACCTGTGTTATTCGTGAAGAAGAAGGATGGTTCTTTTCGCATGTGTATTGATTATAGGGAGTTAAACAAATTAACTGTTAAAAACCGTTATCCACTCCCTAGGATCGATGACTTGTTTGATCAGTTACGAGGAGCGTGTCCTTTCTTAAAGATAGATTTTTAGTCATGTTATCATCAACTACGAGTACATGAGGATGCCATTCCAAAGACCGCATTTCAAATAAGATACGAACATTTTAAGGCTACGGTTATGCCTTTTGGGTTAACTAATGTACCAGCGGTTTTTTTGGGACTTGATGAACCGGGTGTATAAACCGTATCTAGATAAGTTTGTCATTGTCTTCATTGATGACATTCTGATCTACTCAAAGACGGGGGAAGAACATGAAGTTCACTTGAAGTTGGTGTTGGAGTCACTGAGGAAGGAGAAGCTGTATGCTAAGTTTTTTTAAGTATGAGTTTTGGTTAGAAGAAGCGCATTTTCTTGGTCACGCGGACTCTAGTAAGAGTGAGGTAGTGAGGGATTGAATGATTATTCTTAGGATTGACAGGTTACTACCGACGTTCATCGTGAGTTTTTTTTAAATTGTTGAACCCATTACTTCCCTAACTGAGAGGAATCAGAAGTATTAGTGGGACAAAAAAGAGGAAGAGGCTTTTTAGACTTTGAAGAATGATTTATGTGTCACTCTGATAAAGAGAATGTAGTGGGTAATGCGTTGAGTAGAAAGGAGAGAGTGAAATCAAGATGAGTAAGAGGAATGATACTTGCAGCCCAAAGTGAGGCGTTCAAGCAAGAGAACGTACTCGCAGAAAGGCTACATGGTTTAGATCCACAGATGGAAAGAAAAGGAGACGAGAGTTTATACTTTATGGATCAAATTTAGTTTCTATTGGTAGGAAGTGTAATGGATGAGGCCTATGCATCAAGGTACTTGGTACATCCAGGAGCGGATAAGATGTACTATAACCTTAGAGACATATATTGGTAGCCACGTATAGAAAAGGATATAGCTACATATGTTAGCAATTGTCGGAATTGTTTAAGAGGTGAAGGCTGCAATGCCAAAGACTTTTGGCTTGCTGCAACAGCCTGAGATACTTGAGTGAAAATGAGATTGAATCACCATGGATTTTATCACTAAATTTCTAAGGTCAAGGTAGTAAGTATGATGTGATTTGGGTAATGGTCGATAGATTGATCAAGTTAGCTCATTTTCTAGCTATACAAGAAGATTTCAAGATGTGAAGTTGGCAAGGATTTATATTGATGGGATAATAGCAAGGAATGGAATTCTGGTGACGATCAGCTCGGACTGAGATGGATGATTTACCTCGTGGTTTTGGCAGATGCTGCAGAAAGGGTTAGAAATGCGATTGGATTTGAGTACTACTTAGCATCCTCAAGCGGATGGACAACGTGAACGCATGATTCAGACTTTGGAAGATATAACGAGGGCATGTGTTATAAATTTTGGTGGTAGTTATCATTTGAGCATTCGGCGTGCAACGTTTGAAGCTTTGTATAGAAGGAAATGTAGGTCGCCTGTTCTATGGGCAGAGATTAGAGAGAGTAGTTTGATTGGACTTGAGTTAGTACTAGAGACGACTGATAAGGTAGTGTTGGTAAAGGAAAAGCTCAAAGTGGTGAGAGGTCGTCAAAAGAGCTATGTTGATTATAGGCGTAAGCCGTTAGAGTTTGAGGTGGGAGATCGTGTATTATTAAAGGTGTCGCCTTGGAAAGGCGTAATGCATTTTGGAAAGAAGGGTAAGTTAGCACCAAGATATGTAGGACCGTTTGAGATCCTTGAAAGGATTATCCTTGTAGCTTATAGGTTGAGGTTACCTGAGGAGTTGAGTAGCGTGCATGACACCTTTCATGTGTTAAATCTAAAGAAGTGTATGGCGGATGCTAATTTGCATGCGCCATTAGATGAGATTAAGGTCGACAAGACACTTCATTTTATCGAGGAACCTATAGAGATTATGGATCGAGAAACTAAGAAGTTAAAACATAGGAAAATAGCACTTGTGAAAGTTAGGTAGAATTCAAAACGTGGTCCTGAGTTTACTTGGGAACACGAAGACCAGTTGAGGATTAAGTATCCACAGTTGTTTGTGGACCGAGTTGTTAAACCTGCTAGTTAAATTTTGGGATGAGATTTCCTCAAGGAGGGGATACTGTAACAACCGTGATTTAATCAGGTTAGTGATGCCTTTAGAAATGGCTAAGAGTTCAATTTGTGTGTTTCTTGTGTGCTATGTGTAATTTATGTGTGCTGAGTGGTTTAAATAGGTGCATGATATCATTTTGAGGTGTATGATCATCTCATTTTGAGTGCGTTTGTGTTTAGTGATAAGTATTCCATTTGTTCACGAATAGTGATAATGGAAAAGTAATGGCGTATTGCATGTAATGCTACGTTAATAGTTGGATGATTTTGTGTTAAGCGTTAATGGGAAATGTATTATGATGGAAATAAGTTAAGTGAGTGAAATTTGGCGATTTAGGGTAGACTTTTTAAGTATAGAAAGTGAAATGTAAAATGAAAAGTTATTTTTAGAAGGTATAGTAAGTTGCGTTTATGTAAAAAGGTTTACCCAAATTAGCTTAGGTTTTTATGAAAACTTAAGGTAATGAAGATAATTATGTAATTAATAATTAAATAATAAAAAAATATAATAAAAGGGGTGTTCGACCGGTTAGGATAAGAGAAAAAAAAAGGAAACAAAATTTGACTCTAATTAGGATTCTAAGGATATAAATACAAAACCCATAAAACCCTAAATCACTTTTTCTCTCCTCCTCCCCCTTTGATCGTCGAATCCCTCAAGAAAAAGAAAAAAAAGATTTTTTTTAATCAAGAACGAGTTGGTGAGTTAGTGATTCAAGACTCAATGTTTAGGTATGTTTCAATTAAGTTTCTGTTTAGTTTTCTTTAAAAATATGTAACAATTAATATGATGGATCATTATGGTTTTAAAAACTTTTGTAATTAAGGATGTTTTAATCATGCTAGAGTGTTTGGGGTTTAATTAGGATCATATTGGTGAAAATGAGGGTTAGATCGCGTTAATTTATGATTTAGAGTTGAGCAGAATTTAGGGATGTGTTCAACTGATGATATCTAAATGTTAAAAAGGCGTTTTGATACGATTCAAGTGCCTAAATAGTATTTCTAAGAGTCTATTTTTCAAAAAGTCCTGCCTCGATTGATTTTGAGTTCGGGAAGTTGGTTAAATATTGGTTACAAGATAAGTTGTCAAAACAGTAAATACGGGTTAGATTTAGGTCATGTTTAGGAGGGTAAAACCCTATCCTAAAAGTGGAATTAAGGTTAGCCAATCTACAGTAATTAAGTTCTATATGTATATAAAGAAACCCTAGAAGGAGAGATTTTGATTGTGTGTCTAAGTAGGGTAATTAGGGCCATACTTTTTGGTGTGCAATCAGATCCGAATTGAGACAGTTTTGAAGTTGGATTTTATTTGGGATAGTTGTGCATGTAATGAGTAGTTGGGAATCACATGGTAGTTTGTAAACTTATAAATAAACTTAGGTGATTTTTGGTATAATTTATGAAGGTCAGCAAGTAAGGGTTTTAAGAGGGTAAAGTTACACTAAAATTTTGCACTTTTGAACAAATTGTAGTTAACTAGTGTAATGTGTTAATGAAGTGGTTAAGGTTGGGCATGGTGTCGGGGTGACCCATGATGGTTAATCAAACCCTTAAACATCCATCATATGTGTGTTACATGGACTAGAGCTTTTAGCTTGGTCGCGTGTAACCGTGTTTATTTATTTGTATGATGCATGATAAAGATGGGAAAGCTGTGTTTTGAGCATTTAGGTGAGTTACATAGTCCCACTTTTTATATTGTTTTAAACATGGGATGGAAATGATGCAAGTGTTTAAATGAGTTTTAAATTCCTGTTATTATATGTTAGTGTAAGTGCATGGACTATTATGTGACTAATGTGCGCTATGTGCTAATGTTTTGAGATGTATTGTTGTGTGGCTCTAGGTCAGGTGGATACTTAAGGGTTTTTATACTTTGGCCTGAAGGCTAGAGGGAAGAGAGTAGGTATTTATCCAACGGGCGATTATGGGTCGTCTGCTGATTGATTTGATTTAGTGTTTGAGTGTTTGATTGAATTGCATGTTAGCTGGTATGTTAGTTAGCATAATTGTCATGCAAAGCGTATTGTTTTTTAATTGCAAGAATTGGTTAAATTGTTTTGGTAACGGATTGAATATGTGTGTCTGAAAACCTATGTTTCTCACCAATCATTGTGTTGACGTATAAGCATCATTTTCAGGTATTCAGCAGGATGAGATTAAAGTTAGGAAAAGTGGCTAGATGGACCGTAGGCAGCTGGCGAAGTATAGTTATCTAGATTTCGTTATTTATTTTGGGATGTTGAATGTTAATTGTTTTGCTTTGTTAGGATGTATGAATGTTTGCATGTCATGACGTTGACATGAACTACCTTCATTTCAATGTCAGACGCCTTTTGGATTTTATTGATGTGTTTGGGTATTTTCATGACACTAAGTGTCTATACCTTGTATCTTTAGGCATGTTTTAGTTTCTCTTATAGACACCAAAGTGTTGTGATGATTACCTTTCTCACCGCGCCTCGCCTTTCCGCCTTGGAGGGGTGTGACATGACTTGAGCTCACTTGAAGAAGAAACGGACAAGACTACAGATCTACACCAACATTTCTCAAGAATTTCTACTAAGAGGCTGGACACAGCATCACAAATAACATGTGATGCCGTCACAAATCCCACCATGACGGGGTCATAAGATTTCATGACGGCGTCAGCTCGCACGACCTAGCCCAATATCTAGAATATTCTACTCTTGACGGCGTCACGATTAAAATGCGACGCCGTCACAACGATTTTCCAATATATAAAATCCGATTTTAGGGTTTTAAGTGTGTAACTTTAGAGTAAAAGAAAGGGACGAACCCTAGTTCGTTTAGTAGCTGTTAGGGACGATTTTAGGGCTTCAAAACCCTATTGTACTTCCTTTAATTCATGTTTTAATCAACTAAGACTATCTTAATCATTCAATATGTCTTGTTGTGTGATTCTTATCTGTTCTTACTTTATCTAATTATAACATTTATTGCGTTTATTTATGATTGTATGAAACCTAGAATGTAGATCTTAGTGGTGTTGCTTCTTGTGATGGATGTGCACGTTAGGTCTTAGAAAACCAGCTTTTGTCTGCATCGCTGTTGATATGTCTAGGGAAACGTGATTGTGTAGAAAGGATACCATCGGGTAACAGTCTTCATACTACCTTGCCCCCTAATATGGTTGATCCACTTTTAATATATTTCACATGCACTTAGTAAACTCCTAGGGGCCGTGTAATAGTCTTCATACTACCTTGCATGTGCGTTGCTCTAGCGGCATACTAAGTAGACGGCGGGTTCGTGTAATTCGTTCATGCTTTAGGAAATAGTTACATAGATCATCACAAGTGTGACAAGGCAACAACACTAGGAGAAGCAATCTAGGGAGTAATACATGATTAAATAGACACAATCTTTTATCTTATTGTTATCACCATTAGTTTAGATTATTATTTAGTTTAAATAGCTAAAACCAAACCACTCTCTCTAATTATATGATTTACTTGCTTTCCATAAAATATAAAAATACAAAAGGAATATTCCCTCAACCCTTAGAATTCTATTAGACCGTGATCAAGCCTTCCCAACCTATCCCTCGAGTGAATGATAAACAACCCCGAGTCTTGCCTATACTACACTACAACGATTAGGTGCACTGCCTAGGGAGTTGTAAAACTTCTCGTGTAGAAGTCCTACGACAACCGCACATCAAGTTTTTGGCGCCGCCGCCTGGGGAATAGTTAGGTTTTGATCATAGTTTAGCTTAGTTCTACTTGCTTGAATCCTTTCAAGTAAGACTTAATTTCCGCACATTAGCTTTCTTGTAGTCTATCTTTTCTTCGTGTTATTTGTTTTGTAACCCATTCTCGTCCACCACCATAGGAGACGAGAATCATATCCGTACTCTAGGAGATTACTCCAAACCAAGCCATGAGGGCTATAGGAATACCATCGAGCTCCCCGAAGGAAACAACGTGGTACCTCTCCGATCCAACACCATCCGGTTGGTGCAAAACGGATGCTCATTCCACGGACTTCGGTCCGAGGATTCAAATCAACACCTCAAGGACTTTCTCAAACTTTTGGTCTCACTTGACCTTGACGGTGAAAATAGGGAAAGAACGCTCCTGCGTTTATTTCAATTTTCTCTACGCGATCAAGCTTGCAATTGGCTTGAACCTACTATGCAGGATCGCATCACTACATTTGAGGAACTTACAACCCGCTTCCATGCTCAATTCTTTCCACCGGAAGGTGACCGCAAAACACCGCAATGTATCCATGGTTCCACACAACATCATGGAGAATCTTTTATCAGAACTGACTCGTTTCATGACTAACTCCAAAAGTCCTCATGAATCAGTCATCAAATCAAAATTTTATTTAATGATCATTCTCTTATATCATCTAAGTTGCGAGAATAATCGGCTGCCAAGCTGGGCAACCACCGCAAAAAGAATGCCGAGAATCTTAAGAAATCATTACAGAACCCACGCCTCTATTACCATAGGCTGGGATGACATAAAGGAACTCGTCAAACCGGTCAAGGCTATCACTACACCTCAAGGCATCACGAAAACACCCGACCGAAGACTTCTTGAGCTTGAAGATCAGATTAACTTCTTACTAAAAGGGTCGCGACCGGCACCCCTATCAAGCTCAACACACAACCCTCAAGCTTATGTCAATGCTGCCCATTCGAGCTCTCACCCTAAAAATCAAAATGAATCACCAATACTGAACTCCTTCGCTTTTCATGAACGTACAAGTCCAAGCCCTCAACCACAAGCATTAGACTACAAATCAAGGATCCAGTAATGGGACAACATGGCAAAGCACACTGAAATAATGAAAAATTAGAGAATAGCCATAATCAAAGAAACGCGAGGAGATCAACGGCAGGATGACTGAAATGTTCAGACTTCTCAAGGAACTCACGACCAGCAAAACCCCTGAGAAAGTATTGATAAGGGAAGAAGCCAAATTCCCCGTCACCAAGAACGTAAACTCTATCTCCCTTGCAAGAGAAGAGGAAGAAAGAAGTGACAAGACGGATGTGACACCCGGCAACACTGAAATGCCTACCGAAATAAAAATACCAGTGAAGGAAGTCGAAATAAATAACGAAGCTGAATGCGAACCCATCAAAATAAGAAACTGATAGAAGGGCTTGTCGATAATCATAGGTTCAATGACTTCCTATCAAGAGCCCGAGCTGGGAAAACAAAAAGGAAAACCTATAACATATCCCCTAAGGGGCCGGTTTACGAAGCAATCCTCAGAAAAAGGATAACAAGGAAGGAAGACATCGGAGGAAACTTTGAAATACCTTATAACATAAGAGGCCAAAAAGGCATAAACGCATTACACTATTTTCTATCAATTTATATGAAAACGGTTATATTACCGAAAATAGTGAAAATTCTATGAAAAACATTTATCTAATCGAATTTTACTCTATCAATAAAAAATGATAAGTATACGATAAAACCGTAAGACTATATCAATCTCAATCAATCTTTAAGTACATAAATGTTTACCGAAAATCGTGTTAGGCTAAAAAAGTATCAACCAAAAATGTAAGTTTGATCATTCTCGATTGAATCTTTATGTTTTAGCTACAACCAAAAATGTGTAAAACGCAAATATACAAAATTTTGATAGAACTGAAATTATGTAAATCTTAAACATTATATATTTTGATGAAACCGAAATTGTAAAACTCGAACACACATGATCTCGATATAACCAAAATTGTATAAAAAACATGATACTACACAAATCCAATCGAAAATGAGCTCGAACGAATCTCTATCACGTCAAAACTCAACCTCGATCACGTCAAAACTCAATCTCGATCACGTGTTCATGTACACGAACTGAAATCTCACGAATAGATCACTCTTAAATCTCATAGGCATATGATACCACATGTTAGGTCGAATTACGGTATTGGTTCACACTTGTAATGGTTTAGTAATGTAGAGAATAAGAGAGTAAGCAAGTGTTTTTCATGAAAGAAAATGAAGGAGGTGAGAAGGATACAAATGACAATCTTACCACCCTTCATCTAAGAAGTAGGTATTTATAAAGTTTGACAACTCTATCATATTCTTCCTATCCTACCTTTCTGTTAGTGAGCTATTTTTCTTAATTAAGCTCACTAAGCCTTATTACAAAACTATTAATCATAAAACATAACAAAAACAATTACAAATATAAATAGAACACTAAGTATCAAATAATAGAAACGTTTAATCTTAAAAGAGGCTCTTAGCGTTGTGTGTGTAACACTTTCTCTCTTAATAAAACACACACATCTTTCTATCTTTCTCTCTCTACTCTCTCTAACTCTATATGCAGTTCATGTATTTCAAGCTTCCCTGACCTCCCGATCTACTTGATTCTTGTACTAGCAAGATTGAAGTTGAGTTTACACATAGTATCTCAATTAAGCCACACTTGTATGTCCTTATAAAATAAGTGTTTTAACTATTAATATTGGCTCAAGTTAATGGCGCGAGGGCTCCACCATATGGAATCTTATCCAAGATTTTCTAAAGATTTTGCTAGTTGAAGATAAGCAAGTTGCTTGCTACTTGAGGATACTTGGAGCCTATAAATAGGATGCCTTGCATTTGGTTTTAAACACACCAAAAACACATACAAGTATCTTGTGTGTTGTTTTTCCTCTCTTTTCTTGTTGTAGGTTTCTTTAACTAAGAAACATATAGTTGGTGGTGTCGTTTGGAGGAGTGCGGCAAACTTACAAGTTTAGCCGAACCTCGTTAAGTTCTCGTGTGTTGTTTCCACATTGTTTAGTTTTCGATAAGCTATTAAGGGTATAGTGGTACTGATACATTTGTACTACTAAATTATTGGAATATATATTATAGTTCGAGTGATTTATTAATGTTTACTCATTTACATCATTTACCAAGTCGGTGGGATATTATCGCGGTTATTCCAAAATAAGTGGTATCAAGAGCCGAGGTTATTCTTAGTATGCTATGTGGTTGGAATTTAATTTGATCTTCCACATCAAAAAAGAATTACATTGGTCTTTTGGTTAGAAGCTGTTGAAAATTAATTTGTACTCGAAATAGTGGACAATAAAGGTGATAAAGTACCTTCCACATCCACATTGGCGGATCCAACATCTTAAAGTGGGCTAGACCAGTCTTGAAGAATGAAAGATTGGCGGTGGAGGTATTTGATAGCACAGTGCATTTGGGTATGTGGCAAAGTGAGGTTCTAGACGCTCTTTTTCAGCAAGGTCTAGACATTGCAGTTGAAGAAAGTAAACTAGAGGACGTAGAAGAGAGGAATTGGTTAACCATTAATCGATTAGCTTGTGGTATGATTTGTTCATGTATTTCAAGGGATCAACGATATGCTTTCTCAAAAGAAACATATGCCTACAAATTGTGGGTGACATTGAAAGAGAAATTTCCGAAGAAGAATTGTTAGAATAAGCTTTTATGAAGAAGGACTCTTTCGCTTCACATATGTACCAGTACCACAATGGATGATCACATTACTAGTTTTAATTAGCTGGTAACTGATTTGATAAATATGGATGAGGTGTTCAAAGACCAAAATCTAGCATTAATAATGTTAGGATCGCTTTTAGAGGAGTACAATTTGCTTGAAATAACTCTACTTAATGGGAAGGATGATGTATCTCTTAGTGAAGTTTGTAATGCCTTGTATAGTAAAGACCTGATAAGGAAGGACAAGAAGATTAGTTCAAGTAGAGACGCAGAGGTTTTGCTAGTTAGAGGTCGTTCACAGAATAAGGGCACCGATAAGAGATGGAGATCCAAGTCAAGGTAAAGACTAAGCAAAGATGAATGTGCCTTTTGTCATGAAAAAGGTCATTAGAAAAGAGATTGTCCAACGTTGAAAACCAATGATAATCATTACAAAGGGAAAGCTGTAGCGGAGGCAAATGTAACCAAGTGTAACGATGAAGAATTAAATCTCTCACTTGCAACATCGTCAAGCAGAAATGCTTTTGAAATATGGCTATTGGATTTCGCATGTAGCCATCATATTACACCACATCGAGAGTGGTTTAGTAATTTTGAAAAACATAAGGAAGTTGTTTATACAGCCGACTAAACTTCTCTCACTACTCATGGTATTGGTTCTGTTCAATTACAGAATGCAGATAGAATAACTGTGACCTTGAAAGGTGTTCGTTATTCGCCAAAGTTGAAGAAGAATATCATTTCTGTTGGTACCTTAGAATCTAAAGGGTTCGAAGTAAGAGCAAAGGATGGGGTTATAAAGATCATCTCTGGCGTACTTGTAGTAATGAAGGGTATTCGTAAAATAAACAACACATATCACTACAAGGGTAGAACGTTTGTTGGAACTATAGCGGTTGTGATGAGGTGTCATTTTATATACTTTATCAGGGTCGTTTAGCCCTCCTAAATCATTCATTTATGCCCAAAATCGGTACTTAATCCTTCCTTTTTAGGTATTTCACATTTGGAAGGCATTTGGAAGAATTATACGTGACTTGGGCTCATTTGGAGAAAAACGAACAAGACTACGGACCTACACCAACATCTCTCAAGATAATGTTCTCAGCAGCTGGAGGGCGTCACAGATTTAACGTGACGGCGTCACAACGAAGACCAAGACGGCATCACAAGATCTCACGACGGCGTCAAAGTACACGACCTAGCCCATTATCTAGAATATTCTCTTTCATGACGGCTTCACGGCTAAAACGCGATGTCGTCACAGCGATTTTCCTATATATACAATCAGAATTTAGGGTTTTGAGGGTGTAACTTTAGAATAAAAAGAGGGTACGGACCCTAGTTCATTTAGCAGTTGTTAGGGACGATTTTAGGGCTTAAAAATCATATTGTACTTCCTCTAACTCATGTTTTAATCAATTAAGGTTTATTTAATCATTCAATATGTCTATGTCTTGTTTGATTCATTTATATTCTTGCTTTATCTTTAACATGCTTGGCTAAACCTCCTATTGTGTTTATTTATAATTGTATGAAACCTAGAATGTAGATCTTAGTGGTATTGCTTCTTGTGATGATTATGCATGTTGGGTCTTAGAAAACCAGCTTTTGTTTGTATTGCTGTTGATATGTCTAGGAAAACATGATTGTGTAGAAAGGATACCATCGGGTAATAGTCTTCATACTACCTTTCCCCTTATATGGTTGAACGGAATATTAAATATACGGCGAGTTCGTGTAATTCGTTCATGACTTAGGAAATAATTACATAGATCATCACAAGTGTGACAAAGCAAAAACACTAGGAGAAGCAATCTAGGGAGTAATACATGATTAAATAAACACAATCTTTTTATTATATTGTTATCACCAGTAGCGTAGTTAATATTTAGTTTAATAGCTAAAACCAACCAACCTTTCAAATATATGATTTACTTGCTTTCCATAAAACATAAAAATACAAAAATAATCTTCTCTCAACCCTTATAATTTTGTTAGATCGTGATCAAGCCTTCCCAACCTATTCCCCGAGTGAACCATAACAATCCCTCGAGTCTTGCCTATACTACTCCTACAACGATTAGGTGCTCTGCCTAGGGAGTTGTAAAACTTTGTGTAGAAGTCCTACGACGACCGCATCAGGTTTTTGGCGCCGCCGCTTGGGGAATTGTTAGGTTCTGATCATAGTTTAGCTTAATTCTACTCACTTGAATCCTTTCAAGTGAGACTTTAATATCCGCACATTAGCTTTCTTATAGTCTATCTTTCAAGTGGATTTTACACGCGACGCCGTCACCACGACACCTGTGACGGGGTCACAAAAACCCTGACGGCGTCAAACGCCCAGGTCCTATAAACTTAAAGTTTTTAATTATTTTTGAAAATAAAACTTGCATAACGTTTAAAATATGTATTCTTGTGTTATAAGCCTGCAAAACCCAATGAGTTTAACAATTCTCTCATCCTATCTTTATTGCTTTATCGAGTCAACCCTAAATTCACATTGTATATTTGTTTATCGCACATTTTATGCTTGGTGTAGTTGTCTTTGTCTTTGATTACAGGTTATATTTGATGAGAAGAAGCTTGGAGGTTCTTAGGAAGTTTCATTGGATGATTCTTAAAGGACGATCTAACCAGTTTTCACATGTTTCTTCTCCATTATTGAGCAAACCAAGGGAGTACTAGTTTCTTTTCCTTGTTTTCCTTTCCCTTTATTCGTTTTTACGGGTACTTCTATAGAACATTGAGGACAATGTTCAACTTAAGTGTAAGGGGGGAAATTAGCCTTGGAAACTATTCTTTCATTTGTCATTTGCTTTGTCCTTAAAATAATGGGTAATATATCGAAACATAGCATAAAAAGGCGATTTTTACCCAAATTTAAATTTTTTTATGACACATACCGATGAAAACCAAGTATTAATAGCGTCTCATGGATAGGAATTTATATGACTAGCACAAAAACCCTTAGAATTTCACCCCAAAAATGTGAGGTTCGCTTTTAGATCTATAGGAATTCGAGTATCTATTAATGATACCCAAGATAGTTTATACCTTTAGCTTTCTCGAGTTAAGGAGTGAGCAGTCACATGTGTCTATTCCGTCGTTACGGATGTGTACGTATGATCTTCGTAGCCTTTTCCGGAGCATTAAGATCGGTATTAAATTATATGAGTGTACCGATAGCATATTAAATTTCTAGAACTTGTTATTATGATGCATCCCGAGACCGCATAGTAAGTATTAGGATTTGCTTGATAAGAGGTATTAGGATTAACAAATGTTTTAAACTTGTAATTGTTATAATGGTCACTTCGATCATGTAACTATCCCACACCCTTGCCATGCACTCATTATTAGTGCAGGATACCCCTAGTACAACCCTCCGAGCCTATCCTTTTTCACAGTTCTCGTAATTCTCTGGTGGATTCCATATTATTAATGAAGAGCATTGTCACCCATAAACCAATCGTTACACCCAAATCACATTAGCCTACATTGTATGTACTCATTTTTAGTACATTATTGTGTTTAACCCAAGTTAATTATTTGAGTACACGGTTGCTAAGTCTTTATCCTTGTAAATACAGTTTTGGGACGATTAGCATTCATGGTGGTATTTATTTCGCGGAAGAATGAGGAAGAAAAGTTAAGGCAATACCCCCATATGTTTGTCAAATGATCTCCATGTTATTTTGATCCACCTCAATACGGGTCATTAGATAGATTGTAAATATCGAGTATGTAAAAGCTCAAGTGTAAGGGTTCGTATTATAAACCCCATGTGATGTATTATGTTATAAAAAATGAGAAAATAAAAAGAAAGAGATTGATGTAGAGTTGTGTAGAGTTTGTAGACCTTCGTCCGAGTCTTGGCTTAGCAACCATACCAAAGTGTATTCGTATAAATAATTAGCTAACCCTTCCACTCTAAATTCACCCAAAGCCACCTAAATGTATCCCATTCATTTCCGTTTCTATTATATGTTATCTTAAACCTACATCCTACAACCCTTTTAAAAGACCTCTTAGATAGTAATGAATAATACTTACACCTAGCGGTGGAGGTTTGATTCTTTACCAAGCCTATGGTAATTTATATGCTATGACAAGTAATGAGTGTTGATTATCTGTTTCCCCCATATGTTATAATTTATTATACAACCGAGTGAAAGAGAGAATCTCCAAACACTTATGTGAGGTGCTAGTATATACTTTCCGTGCTTTTAATTACGAGGTCTAAAAGGTTGTGTTGTAAAATACTTTTAAAGAATAGGTAAGATGACCCTCATATTGTTATTGTCTAGGTAGAAAAGCCCATTTGCTTGAGGACAAGCAAATCCCAAGTGTAGGGGTATTTGATGAGGTGTCATTTTATACACTTTTTCGGGGTCGTTTAGCCCCCTAAATCGTGCATTTATGCCCAAAATATGTACTTAATCATTCCTTTTCAGGTATTTCATATTTGGAAGGCATTTGGAAGAATTACACGTGACTTGGGCTCATTTGGAGAAGAAACGGACAAGACTACGGACCTACACCAACATCTCTCAAGATAATGTTCTCAGCAGCTGGAGACGGCGTCACAGATTCAACGTGACGCCATCACAACGAAGACCAAGACGGTGTCACAAGATCTTACGACGGCGTCAGAGCACACGACCCAACCCATTATCTAGAATATTCTCTTTTATGACAGCGTCACGGCTAAAACGCAACTCCGTCACAGCAAATTTCCTATATATACAAACCCGAATTTAGGGTTTTGAGGGTGTAACTTTAGAATAAAAAGAGGGTATGAACCCTAGTTCATTTAGCAGTTGTTAGGGACGATTTTAGGGCCTAAAACCCCTATTGTACTTCTTCCAACTCATGTTTTAATCAAGTAAGGTTTATTTAATCATTCAATATGTCTATGTGTTGTTTGATTCATTTATATTCTTGCTTTATCTTTAACATGCTTGGCTAAACCTCCTATTGTGTTTATTTATGATTGTATAAAACCTAGAATGTAGATCTTAGTGGTGTTTCTTCTTGTGATGATTATGCATGTTAGGTCTTAGAAAACCAGCTTTTGTATGTATCGCTATTGATATGTCTAGGAAAACATGATTGTGTAGAAAGGATACCATCGGGTGACAGTCTTCATACTACCTTGCCCCTTATATGGTTGATCCAATCTTAATATATTTCACATGCATTTAATATACTCTTATGGGCCTTGTAATAGTCTTCATATTACCTTACTTGTGCGTTGCCTTAACGGAATATTAAATAGACGGCGAGTTCGTGTAATTCGTTCATGACTTAGGAAATAATTATATAGATCATCACAAGTGTGACAAAGCAACAACACTAGAAGAAGCAATCTACGGAGTAATACATGATTAAATAAACATAATCTTTTATTATATTGTTATCACTAGTAGCGTAGTTAATATTTAGTTTAATAGCTAAAACTAACCAACCTCTCAAATATATGATTTACTTGCTTTCTATAAAACATAAAAAATACAAAAATAATCTTCTCTCAACCCTTATAATTCTGTTAGACCGTGATTAAGCCTTCCCAACCTATTCCCCGAGTGAACGATAACAACCCCCCGAGTCTTGCCTATACTACTACTACAACGATTTGGTGCTCTGCCTAGGGAGTTGTAAAACTTCATGTAAAAGTCCTACGACGACTACATCAGGTTATTACCAATGGTGATAGAAATTCAAAAGCTGCGAAGTTATGGCATATCCGCTTAGGACATGCAGGAGAAAAATCCTTGTATTTGCTCATAAAGCAAGGATTGTTGAAAGGACTGAGTTCCTTTAAGTTGGATCTCTATGAGAATTGCATCAACAAGAAGACGACAATGGTGAAATTTGGGACAACGATCCACAAGACACAAGGTATCTTGGATTATGTCCACTCTCATGTGTGGGGTCCCTCAAAGACAAGATCTCTATGAGGGAGGCACTACTATGTGACCTTTGTTGATGATTTTTCTCGAAGAGTATGTGTGTACGCGTTGAAGACAAATGATGAAGTGCTAGGAGTGTTCATCAAGTGTAAAAAGATGACGGAGACTCAAACATGTAGAAAGATCAAACATCTCCGAACAGATAATGGCGAAGAGTATAAAAATGATCTTTTCACAAAGTTTTGTGAAGATGAAGGCATCGTCAAACATTTCACTGTCATACATACACCAGAACAGAATGGGATGGCTGAACACATGAACCAAACCTTGCTGGAGAAAGTTTGGTGTATGTTATCCAATGCTGGGTTAGGTAAAGAATTTTAGGCTGAAGTTGTGACGTATGCGTGCCACCTCATTAATTATTGCCATCAACTGCTATTGATGGGAAAACACCATTTGAGAAATGTTATGGAAAGCTTGCTTTAGATTATGATTCCTTACATGTTTTTGGTTCCGCTACATATTATCATGTGAAGGAATCAAGGCTGGATCCTAGAGCAAAGAAAGCATTATTTATGGGGATCACCTCTAGAATTAATGGCTATCGCTTATGGTGTCTAGAGGCAAAGAAGATGATCTTTAGTAGGGATGTCACCTTTAATGAATCTTCCATGTTAAAAAAGGTGAATACTTATCAGTTAGATGGAACTTCCAAAAAAATGGAGTTTGAAAGATTAATTGTACTAGCTGATAGAGAAACCGATGATAATTCTCCTATGGTAGAAGGAGATTATGAGGAAGAGGAGGTTCAAACTGAAGAACCTTGATAGAAACAACATGAATCAATTGCTACTAGCAAGCCAAAAAGAAACACTAAAAGGCCTGCTCGCCTTAATGATACGGTGGCTTGTGCGTCTTCAATTGCAACTGATGATGTTCCTACTACTTACTCTGAAGCGGTTCGAGACTCAGAGAAGGAGAAGAAGAGGATTACAATGAGCGAAGAAATGCAGTCTCTTCAGAAAAATCAGACATGGGAGTTGTCCAGTCTCCCAGAAGGGAAGAAGGCAATTGAATGCAAATGGGTGTGTGCAAAGAAAGAAGGATTTCCTGACCAAGATGATGTTCGCTACAAAGCAAGATTGGTAGCTAAAGGCTACGCTCAGAAAGAGGGAATTGATTATAATAAAGTTTTATCTCCAGTGGTAAAGCATTCCTCTACTAGAATTTTGTTGGCTTTGGTAGCACAGTTGGATTTGGAACTAGTTCAGATGGATGTGAAGACTGCATTTCTACATGGAGACTTGAAAGAGGAAATCTATATGGTTCAGCAAGAAGGATTCAAAGTTGCTAGAAAAGAGCATGAAGTATGTAAGCTTCATAAATCGTTGTACGGATTAAAGCAATCCCCAAGACAGTGGTACAAACGATTTGATAAGTTTATGATGGAGTCGAAGTACACAAGAAGAAAATACGACCATTGTGTCTATTTGAAAAAGCTACAAGATGGGTCCTTTGTATATCTTCTTCTATATGTAGATGATATGTTGATAGCTTCTTAAAGTCTAGACAAGATTGAAAAGTTAAAGACTCGTTTGAAAAGCGAATTTGAGATGAAGGGTCTCGATGAAGCAAAGATGATTCTCGGCATGGAGATAGTCAGAGAAAAAAAATTAAGGAAGCTTTGTTTGACTCAGAAACAATATTTTGAGAAGGGTTCTAAATCGTTTTAGGCTCGACAAGCAAACAAAACGAGTTAGTACTCCACTCACTTCTCAATTTAACATTAGTGTTGCTATGTCACCGAAAAATGATGTAGAGAGGGCATACATGGAAAAGGTGCCTTATGCAAATGTCATCGGTAGCTTAATGTATGCTATGATATGCATAACCCTGTTAAACGACATTGGCAAGATGTTAAATGGATATACGGTATATCCATAACACAGTTGATGTAGGGTTAGTATTCGAACATGAAAGTAGTCAGTGGGTGGCAGGATATTGTGATTCCGATTATACTAGAAACTAGACAAGCGAAGATCTACTACAGGCTATGTTTTTTACTCTAGCAAAAGCTCCAATTAGTTGGAAGTCTACCTTACAATCAACTATTGCTTTGTCAACTACGGAAGTAGAGTATATGGTGATGACAGAGGCTGTAAAGGAAGCAATTTGGCTTCAAGGGTTGCTCGGTGAACTTGAAATCAAACAGAAGTTTGTCAGGATGCATTCTTACAGTCAGAGGGTAATACACTTAGCGAAGAATCAAGTTTATCACGCAAGGATGAAGCACATTGATGTTCGGTATCATCTCATACGAGATATACTAGAAGAAGGTGGGGTCAGAATCCTGAAGATTCATACTTTTAAGAATCCCACATATTTGCTGACTAAAGTAGTAGCAGGGATCAAGTTCAACTATTGTTTGGACTTGATCGATATTGTGAAAGCATGAAGATTGGTTTGGAGACACTACCGATATTTGTTGACATAGAGATGGAAATGAGTTGGTATTTCGTCAAGGTGGAGATTTGTTAATATTGGCTCAGGTTGATGGGGGGCTCCACCATATGGAATCTTATCCAAGATTTTCTAAAGATTTTGCTAGTTGAAGATAAGCAAGTTGCTTGTTACTTGCTTGCTACTTGATGATACTTGGATTCTATAAATAGGATGCCTTGCATTTGGTTTCAAACACACCAAAAACACATACAAGTATCTTGTGTGTTGTTCTTCCTCTCTTTTCGTCTTGTAGGTTTCTTTAACTAAGAAACATATAGATGGTGGTGTCGTTTGGAGGAGTGCTGCAAACTTACAAGTTTAGCCGAACCTCGTTAAGTTCTCATGTGTTGTTTCCGCATTGTTTAGTTTTCAAAAAGCTATTAAGGGTATAGTGGTAGTTATACATTTGTACTACTAAATTATCGGAATATATATTATACTTGGAGTGATTTATTAGTGTTCAATCATTCACACCATTTACCAGGTGTGGGATATTATTAACTACTATGGATACAATTTTGTAGCTAGGTTTCATAACATTATTGATTTATGTATCCAATTCTAACATGGCGATAATCCTTCATCCGTAAAAAAACGATGCATTAACTTTTTTTTTATAGTCGGGTGGTTTCCGCAGACATTTTTCGTTTAGTAACTTAAGCCACGTTTCATGTTGGCTTTTATTCACGATTTATACAATGAAACCTAATGCTTCAACATTAGGCCACATGTGATTGTCATCTTACATTCACCTCTACCTCAGCTGATACACTAGTTTTTTAACACACCACTTTACTTTCACCTTTCAACCGTAATGGTTATCATGCGCCAACGCGAAAGGGTCGTCATGGCTTCACCGCTGCTTCACTTTCACTTCATCTCACCTTCACTCACACACCTTCCCTTCAGCTATCCTTCGCTCACTCATTGCTCCCGCCTTAGTTGACTGTTTGACATGTAAAATAGTTATAATGTTAGGGGTTTCTTAGTCATTAGAAGTTAGTATGAGTGGTATGTGAAAAAAAAACCAAGTAACAAGCTCATAAGTCAGACAAAACACAACTCCCTCCAAAACTTCACATCTGAAACAAAACTCGTTCAAAAACCTCAACTCTGTCAGAAGCATTTTCACAAACACCATACCATAATGGATATAATGAAATAATTGAACTAAAAAGTAATGAATTTAATGATGAAACCCTAAAAGAATCTGAACTTGATATTGAAACAGGACTAATAATGGATACAATCAAATACCCACATGGCGAAAACGCTTTAAATGTAAAATGTACCAATCTTTATAACTGTAATGTGACTGTGACAGCGGATTTAGTTAGCGAGGTTTTCGCGTGTGTGAGAAACGATTGGGAGGCTGCGTTTATGTTTTTTAAATGGGTGGGGGAGCATAGGGAGTATGCACATTCGTTGAGACAGTATAACTGCCTGATTGCGATATTGGGTAAAATGGGTCAGTTTGAGAAATGTTGGTGTTTGATTGACGAGATGGAAAAAGGCGGGAAAGATGGTGGTGAGTCAATGGTAACAATTCAGACGTTGTTGATTAGATATGCTGCGGTTCATGATGTTGAGAATGTTGTTAAGACGTTTTATGGGTATGAGCGGTTTGGGTTTAAGGTGTGTGTTGATGTGTTTCATGATGTTTTGTCTGCGCTTTGTCGGTATAAGAATGTTAATGAGGCTGAAAAGTTGATGTTGAGTAATGAAAAGGTTTTTCCGTTATGTACTAAAAGTTTTAATATCGTTTTGAATGGATGGTGTAATGTTGTGTGTAGTCCGCGTGAGGCAAAGAGGGTAACAGAGGGATACATCGTGATGTTGTGTCAATTCTTCACTGATTTTTTGTATGATTATTTATATTGAACGTTATATATACCATATATGATGACTTACTGTTACCTTAAAGTTTTCATAAGATATATAAATCTTCCTAGGATATAATACTCTTGAACTCTAAACATGTAGTGTAATACAACACTCATCAAATTTTTATACAAATTTTCATATATTACATTTCTTATTATATACTTATCTTAACCCCACTCGAGTCAGTATTCAAGTATTGTTTTTTTGGTATCTAAAATATTTTTTTTAGAAAGGCAACATATATTAAAAAACCAAACGGAGCAACGAACAATTACAAAAGAAATGGCAACCCACCTCCTTAACAAGACAATAACCCCACTCGAGTCTGTATTCAAGTATTGTTTTTTGGTATCTAAAATATGTTTACAGAATTTGAGTTTTATGAGTTTGAACATTTACAAATTTACAGTCTTGAGTGTTAACTAGCATGATCATGACCACTCTTCTAGATGACTTAGAATTGAGTTTCTTATATTAAACGTGGAAGGAGACATGTGGTTTGATTACGATCTTTGATCGACCCCACTTTATCAATTATAACCCAACTGCCACATCTTTTATTAAAAAAATGAATGTAGAATATCTATCTTGCTGATTAAGGATTGGGTAGAAAGGTTGTAGCAATGATAATTGAAGATAGTCGACTTCAAAATTTTGTAAGTTAGTACATGTTCCATGATACGTGTGTGGTGCTATTAAGCTTAATTACATGTGAAATCAAACTGATCAGTAGCTAAAACATATTACTTTTTCATGGATCAATACTCGAGCGAGTTTACATTCATTTAAAACGAATGTAACACTTGGCTTATCTCATTATATATTCTTGTATTAACTGTCCAAAATAAGGTAACAGGAAGAAACTCGTGACATATCAGTTTATACTTTTATAGCAATGCTTATCAAGGGAGTAAAAGAAAACAGGGTGAAACTTTATCACAAAAAGCATCATACATTTTCAAAAAGACAAACCTAAAAAGTTGTTATTTTAACATCTTGTACGTGTCCCGAAAACATTCATTTAATCATGGGCACAATTATTAGATTTATATCCACCGGCCAAAAATGAAGATCTTCCCAACTACCTCTTCATCTATATAACTAACTCCTTGCAACTTAAACATAAGCACTTAACTAATTCTCAAACAAACACTTCAACTACATTTTTGCAAAATGGATCGCCACCACCACAATGCTCCGCAACCTGCTGCTGTTGCAGTCCACCATGTTTCTCACCAGACAACTCACCATACACCAAAGTACACTGATAATAAACCAACTGTAAGGTTTTATACCAAGGCTAAAAGAGATTATTCGCTTACTGTCCGTGATGGGAAAGTTGTTCTTGCGCCTACTAATCCTTCTGATCATCATCAGGTACGCGATCTAGTTGTTTTTGGTACAATTATTTTGGAAACAAGGAAATTTGACTTTTTTTCTTCTCCCAAAGGTTTAAATCGGTGTAGAACTAAGAGAGTTAATTTGCTATTTTGGAAACAGTTTTTAATCTGAGAACAGTTTTTACATCTGATTTCAATTATTTGTGGTCTGGGGACTTTTATGCAGAACAAAATACACACAATTGGAATTAAAGATGAAACGTTAGCACAAGATGTGAATGATGAAGAGCAGTTTTCCTCTTTTGCTTTGCCGTCAACAAAGCTACTGCGATCATAGCAATAAGCACTCTAAGATTCTGGTCAGCCGGGTATGAATTCATCTACTTCCAGTACTTATCACTTCTACTTTTACAGTTTGAATTTAGAGACTTAAAATAATGCCCTAATCATATGCCAATTTTAAGTTTGTATATAATATATATTATATGTTGTCATCTCGTTCTGAAAGTGATTATATGTTCACTGTTCAAGTTGCAGTTAGTTAGTTCACTACAACAATATAAGGGTTTAGGGTCGACTAATTTCTGACCCCTATGTTAAAAAGGGTGTCGCACCCCATAAGTACTTGAGGGTCCCGCCAATTTCGACCCTAACTTGTCGACCACAAACTACCCATTCGCCCAAAATTCTTTGGCGTCAGATCTTTTTTCCTTTGCATTTTGGGGCGACTGTGGGCGTACCACAACATTTCCACAATAAAAGTGACTAATTTTAGGGTCGACATTGTCCTTTGAAAGCCTTTTATATATATATATATATATTTATATATTCCTCTTCTTAGGTCGACATGGGGGGGCGACCATTTAAACTTTTTTTATTCTATTAAAAAACGTTTATAATATTTAAAAACAATTAATTATTAAAAAATTAGGGTCGACATTGTCTTGCTGAGACTTTTGGGTCCGACAATGTCGACCCTAAATTTTTTTTACTTTAGTTAAACAACGTTTTAATATTAATAACAAATTATATTATTCAAAATTTAGCGGTCGACATTACACTTTATTTTTTGAGGTCTCGATAATGTCAGAGCTCAAGTTTTGTATTTGCCTTAAAGCTATAGTGGTGTTCCACGTGGATTTCTCCGCCCAGTTTATGCCGTCGACATTTGTCGACATAAGTGTGATATTACGGCGTCCGACAATTACTGTCGAATTCCTAAAATGTTTGCTTGGGAAAAAAAAAACATGGACTCACCATGCCAAGTTTTCCAGATTTTTTCCGGCCAAAAAAATCTACGTTTCATCAAACTCACAGAATTCGTCAAATCCACCGTACGTACAATAACAAATCATTAAGCCTTACAATACCCTAATCCCCACGATACGATAAATTACTATTACAACGAAATCCAGATACGATTAACAGTCTAAAAGCTTTCACAAGTGTTTTACAAATTCACGATACAAACCTAACAAGTCTAAAAGCTAATAAGTTCTAACAAATCCATGATACAACATGACATAACCACAAAACGCCTAGATTCCGACTCCTTTCCGACTCATCCTGACACACTCTCCTCTATTTATCCCCCTCCTGTCCTCCCGAGTAGTCACCACCCGATTGTTGATTGTCCTCTCTCACGTCATTGTCTTACACACGCCCCCCCCCCCCCCCCCCCCCCCCCCCCCCCCACCCATATGTCTCGAGCCATTCGTCAATAGCTCCGTTGATATCGTTATTATGTGGGATTGTATGAAGCGGGGAAGTTCGGGTTGACATGTATGGAAGTAGATGCTAAGGTTTAGATAAAAGTTATAACGGGGTGATAACAATTGTTAAAGGTATTATTTTGACGGGAGTGAAAGGAAATTGTCCGATCTATAGGGAGGTTGGAGTTGGTTCTCCGCGGAACTTCTTCAAGACCAATGTGCTCTTCTCCGCGGAACTTCTTCTTACGACCAATCATTCTTCCTGGGAACTTACTTCACGGACTAAGTCATTATCTCCGCCGATCTGCACAGAATCTCGTGAATGGACAGAGTTGTCAAATTGTAAATGTTACTTGGCTGAAGGATTAAAGACACTAGAGGACTTGAAGGCTAAGTTCATTATTTTTCCCCCCTCCTTCTAGAGGACAACTAGAGATGCGAAAGGATCCGAAGAACCCACACTTGAGGCTCAGCTGCGAATACTTCACGAGATCTACCAATGGGATGAGAAAACCTTCACATATGGAGTAGTTTTTTCATTAAGATATAATCATTTTAAGCATTTGGAATGTAGAAAAACCTTAATATGTTTTAATGTTTAGAGATGCGGAAAACTAGTATGCCTTAATGTTTGAGTTGCTTTCAAATCGATTTCTAATGTAAGTTGCCATATTATAATAATAACAGTTTAATCGATATCGAATCTATTCTGTGTTATTTTGATTATTTATTGTGGTTAACTGCATTTTGTTCAGTTATATTTGAAGTAAATTTATCAAAATTTAGCCAATAATAAATGATAGATTCTTTAATCGATTAGGATTCATCTCCTTGTATTTTAATTTATATCATAATTCTTCAAATGCATTTTATATATGTACAAAAATTGTTTTCTATATTATTATTATATATAATTTTTAAATAGTTTTAAATATTTATACTATAATTATTAAATGCCATTTTTATATTGTTAATTAAACATTGTTGTTTAAAACATTTTTATATTGTTGGGTCAGACATTGTCGTACAAAACTTTAGTTTTATTTTTAATAATATTTTCTTTTTTGATTGGCTGGCGATCATGAAAATTTTTGGCGCCAATTTTTAGGGTCGACAATGCTCTTAATGCGTTCTGGCGCTTCGACATTGTCGACCCTAAACTTTAATAAAAGTTACTTGTATTAAAAAATTATTTTTATATATCAATTTTTAAATTCATTTTTTTACTATTAGAAAAGGGGTTAAAATAATATTTTTAAAACTTAGGTGTCGACATTATCGACCCAATAAATGTAGCTACTCCCAAAACCTAATTTGTTTGCACATAGCCACATTTGTCGGAAAAAAAGTGGGTCCTCTTTAGCCCAATATTAGGGCTCTGACAAATTGTCGATCCTAATTTTTTTATTTAGACGACCCCAAACTCCACAATTTTTGTTGTAGTGGTCTTTTTGTTGTTTGCAGATAGAAACTATGATCAGATTTATGCAGATAGAAGCTGATCAGATTATTTTGGTATTGAAAGATCAGATTATTAGTTTTGCAGTAGCCGCAACAAAACTGATTCTTATTATCTGATTATTTAGGTGTTAGATAATGGGGTTAAAAGAGTGGTGATATTCTTGGACAATTGATTGAATAGTGTATACTTCACTTTCCAAATAAAGTATTTTGACCCTTTATTGCCTTCGGTATCATGACATCTTTACTCGACCCTTTATTTTGACCCAACAAAGTCATCCGACCCCCCACCTGCTCACTTGGAAGCGGGACTGCAACTAGGGGGCTCGCCCCCCTAGACCCCCGCAAGGAACGCGGCCCCCTTGAACCCTGCTCTTCGTTGTGGCGGTATCAAGTTAGCTGAAACGAGTGTGCTCTCCGCACCTCCCAACTCGTGATTGAGCTCAACTTAAAAAAGCCTTTGGTCTCGTGTAAATCACAATTAACTAAAGTTGTTGATGACACTAAAATCACTAACATTTGGTGGGTAATTCTATATGGAATTCCTTAAATTATCAAATTAAATCGTGTCAAACAGTCATTTAGCTCATTATCTTACACAACTCAAAAACTTTATCTTGTAACCGTTCTGTTACATCTAATTATCTGATTATTCCATTTCACATAATTACTTCGCGATGTCACATACCCCCTTATAAGTTCTAAAATTCTTACAAGCCCCCTCTTTATATGTTCTCTATTTCGCAAGAAATCCTCAAGTGTTCTTTGAAACTCGACAAAAAAATGGTACCTTGATAACTATCTGTAGTCCTATAGACGACCACTTGATTGATAACAGCATAGTGCTTCCAAGAATTTCAATAGCAACTAACCAAATATCTTAGTAAGTTTAGACATTATATGCTTATGGTGGTTTTCACTGATCTTTGTTCGTAGTAAATAACCAGATTAACTGATTATTTTGGACAATGAATCATTAGACGTAAAAATATGACCATTTTTTTTGTGAATTGTTGTGCAGGTTCAGCTGGTCGAATTCAATCCAGATAAGCTCGATGAGTCCGTTCTTTGGACCCAGAGTAAGGACTTGGGAGACGGTTTTCATGCCGTGAGGATGGTGAATAAGATTAAGCTTAATCTAGATGCATGGAACGGTGATAAAGACCATGGTGGTGTTCGTGATGGTACCACAGTTGCTCTTTGGGATTGGACTAAGGAAGATAATCAGAGGTGGACGACCGCCCCTTTTTGTAAGTTTCTCGACCAATGATGATTATCCTTTATCATGTTACCAGTTGCTATAAACAGTTACTAAATTGAAGTATGTGGTTATCCTGTGGTACTTGCTAGAACGATTTGTTTAAGCAAGAACAATAGCCAAATATTTTGAAACGTTAAATCATTTTACAGACTAAAAAGAACCAATATTTTTGCGGTATTCCTAGTTGACACTGAACCCTGAGCACCAGCCGTTAAGAAAAACAGTATGGTACGGAAAATTTTGACTTTTGACCAATCCGGGTTATGTTTGACAGTTGAAACTGACAATTCAAAATAGATTATGATTAACTAAAGTGAGACAAGTCGAATAGAAAGAAAGTCACCTAAAGTGTATTTGTAAGACATACATTCACCTACTGATTTATTCCAAAACCAGATAATTGACGCAATATGGTTTCTTGTAATCATAATCAGAATAATAAATACTGAACAAAAATATTTCGGGTCAACCTGACTCGTTTTGACAATGGCTACACCTTGTTGTACACGTGTTGAACATCTTAAATTAACATTAGCAGCTGTGACAATCAAAGTTGTAATCCAATATCTACCTCTTGTGCGCAGGAATATCATCGTGTGGAGTTCTCGTGACATGAACCTATTATGCTTTTATGTGTGTTCTTATGACCTATGGCTCTGTATTCATTGTCACGGTGAGGCTAATATGTATGTTTGAATGATGTTGCTTTTGAATGTTATGATGGTGTAATATGAATAACGTGATAATTGCAGCGTTACAACGCTCAATACTACAGCTAGTATATGCTCGAGACACTGTCAATGTCTTATGTCTTTGTTGTTTTTTATATATAGATATATGAATGAGAATAATTTTGTGGACGATTGCGTTATCTTCTTTTTTCTTCCCTTCAATTCGGTTTTCTAGTATCTTTTGTCTTGTATTCTGATCGATTGCGCCCCTGGTATAAGAATAGCTCTTTGTTATTATTATACATGTGAAGATGTATTACAATGTAAAAAGACTTGTTCAAGTAGTTTGGAACTTTATAAAATTTGTAGTTTTATAACTTATATATCAAGTTTACACAATAGATTAGAAACTTAAATCCTTACACATCTGCTATAAATTTCTTTAGAGCAGGGGCGGAGCCAGGAATTCTTATTAAGGGGGGCCGTAATAATTTCTATAATAACATGCACTTCATACATCGTTCATTCATTCTACCGGTTCAAATGTTTCAACCATTCCGATCAATTTATAACACATATAAAATTGCAATTAGGTCGTTAAGTTAATATATAGTACTTTGAATCATTAATAGAATAGTTGCTTGTTATTAATCAACAAATCCTACATGAACACTTTAAATTAAATAAGTTTTGCTAAATCCTCTTTCAGTTCTCTATAAACATTCTTCTCTCATACTTCTAAATCTATTTCTTAATAGTGTGAACAATAAGTTAGTGTTTCATAAAGAAAATATATATATAAGTTTGTCTTCTTTTAAGAGTTACGTAGTGTTGTTCGATACAACTACGAAAACCATTAATAAAAATAGATAAGTTAAAAGGGTATATGGAGTAATTGTTTTGATAAAGAGTTATAACAAAATAAAATAGTTGTGAAAGGAATATAAAGTATTCCTACTTAACTAAAGATAGTAAATTAAGAAGTTATAACCACTCATCTACTCCGTGTCTTTTTATTTTTTATTTTTATCTATCTTCTTCTTTATGAACTTACACTATATCAACTGTTTAATCGTGGTTTAATTGAGTGTTGCACCAAATAATTAATAGTCATCCGACGAGTACAATGGCTATATGTACGTTAAACGTGAGCTAGATTAAAGACTTTATAAAACGAAGCCGATGTTTTATAAACGTAGGCTACATGTTATAAAGTTTTTAATCTAGCCTACGTTCTATTGAGCTATACTTTTATCTATTCATTAAAATTTTCTCATAATTAAGCGTAAAAATATTTTGTGAATTACAGTAAATATTTACATATACTTTAGAAAAATATAAAAAAACTACGATCCACGTGGCGCACAACAAAAATGCTACATAACATAGGTAGTTCAAAATAGTTTAAATTTTTATATAAGTAAAAAAAAGGAAGTACTGACCATTTATGAAACTAGTTTATATTTGAGTGTACTGTTTGCATAAATGAAATTTTGTTTACTTTTTTCAAAACCCACGTGACCTTAGAGTAATTAAAATACTTATTTGTCTCTTTCTATTCTCTCTATAATCTATCATCATCTTCCTTAATATTTCATTCTCCATTAAAACATCCAGATCTCATCATTCACTTATTTTTCTTTGCTAATGCAACATGGTCTTGATATTTTGATGCCCTTTAAATGTTGATGACCTGGGCCGGTTGGGGGTGGCTGAGCACCCGCTAGCCACCCCATTGGCTCCGCCTCTGCTTTAGAGCACCCGGTATGGGGGCTTTTTTCCTCTCGCGCCATAGGCTCTGGCAACGAATATACCAGCCGGAGTTATCTGATTTTTTTTTATTTTTTTTTTGTTGTATTTGTTTTTTATTGGGTTATGTGTGAGTCAGGGGTGTCCTATAGCTTAGTGATTGAGGGATGGTGTTTTTGTATAAATTATAGGTTTTGAGTTATAGGTAAAAAATGCCGAGGTGAAAGCAATTTTTGCTATAACGCAAGCCTTATCGCTCGCCTCTTCCACACCTAGTGCTCTAAGGTAGAGGTGCAAAAAAATCGGTTAAAACCGGTTTCCGGTTTTTAGAAAACCGGTTTTAAAATAACCGGTTTTTCTAATAACCGGTTTTGGTTTTTTTGGTTTTTTTGGTTTTTTCGGGTTTTCCGAAATCGGTTTTTTTCGGTTATAAATGTTCGGAATCGGTTTTTATACCGGTTCGGTTTTTTTCGGAATTTAAAACTTCGAACATTTATTTAATAAACTTGTTAATTATCAAACATTTAATTAAACAATACACCGGAAACATACTAAACAAATACAATCATAACTTTTTATTTGCACCGGAAACATACTAAAAAAATACAACCATAACTTTTATTTAAACAATACAATTATACAACTAAAAATATATAAATACTAATACATTTCGAGCTTCGACATGGCCATCACCCGAAAACATATTAGTGTACTCAAGTATGTCGAGCTTCGGCATTGCCATCACCCGTTATACTCAATCCATTAAATCTTCCAAAAAATCTTCTACATCTACGTGTTCAATATCTAAGTCTTCAAACTCACCTTCATCTAATTCGGTATTCGGATGTGATATCCAAATAATTTTTTAAAGTTATCGTTAAATTTAAAAATTTAGGAGTTTATATAGTTGGGGTCGGGGTTGTTAGCGTCTAACCCAAAGGATAAGTCTAAATTGTTCATTATATGAGTGTTCTTCGCAGGTTGGAATCCATTCGTAGTCATTTTTTTAATGGTCATGATCCCAATAGCAAGAGAACGTCTTGGGTT